>JANJPH010000050.1:0-46836 GCA_030407195.1 [Candida] tunisiensis
TCTCTTATCGTCACCCAGTCTCGGTTCATCAACTTGTTACCCCTATCGTTGCTCTCACTTGTCCCTTTTCTTTTGTTTTTTTTTTTTTGGACCGGGCGCGCACAGCCGGTCTAGGCCGCCCCGCGCCCCGCCGCGGTCTGGGCAGCGGTGACAAACGCCGGCGCCTAATAATTTACCCCGCAACGGCCCACCCCGGCGCGCCGCACTGCGCGTGCGGCCGCCCCACACCCTGCAACAACAGTCTATATTTGGAATGCCTGTAGCGGGAACCTTAGCGGTTCGGATGGGCCTGCTTGTCGGGAGCTGTCGTGAGCAGCGTGGCGTCGAAAGGAGCGTGGCGTCATGGCTATCGTAAGGAGCATGCAAGGAGCGTGGTCGTGGCTATCGTAAAGAGCATGCAAGGAACGTGGTAAAGAGCATGCAAGCAGCGTGGTCATGGCTGTCGTAAAGAGCATGAAAGGAGCGTGGTCGTGGCTATCGTAAGGAACGTCGCAACGGCGGCCGCCTGGCTAGTTGCCGTAGGTTCTCATGAGCGGCTTCACAGTGACGGGGACGCCGTCCTCCCAGAACGTGAATGCGCCACCGTATGCGTCCTCGGACACAAGCGGCAACATCTTGCTGTTGGACCCGTCCGCCTTGCAGTCTCCCTCAAGGTCCCCGTCGGCCTCACGGGTCGGCGCGCAGATGAAGAACACCGCAGCGTTGCGGCCTGCGTTGAAGCTCGACCAGTCGTAGACTGGCACAAAGTTGTACGGCCGCATCTGGATGGCCTTGAAGCAGACGGTCTTGTCAGTGGCGCACAGCGTCTCCTTCCAGGGGACGTCCTGGTAGTCGTCGGCGTCTTCGACGGCCCGGTGGAGCACTTTGCCCTTGTCGCATTGCACCACTTGGACCTCGAGCTCTGTCTTCTTCTTCTTCGAATACGACCGGCCCACGAGCAGCCACCGGTAGCCAGTGAACGGCTCCGGATCCTTTGGGTTGAGCGAGCACGACAGGTCCTTGTCGACCTGCTGCGGATAGACCGGGTTGTTGAGCGGGTTTGGCGGCTCGATCGTCCGGGCCGAAGCAATTGTGGCCAGAACGGCCAGAGCAACAGTGTCAAGCCTCATGATCAAGGGTCCGCGAATGACGATGAGAGTAGAAAAGGGACCACGAATTAGGCAACCACAAGGGCGGCCGTCGGCCGTATTTGTAGACGGCCAATGGCGTCCCAATTGGGCAGAGCACTCGCCCTTGTCCTTGAAGCATCAGGCCTAATATTTCGTCGAGGACCCTCGGGATCGTCGTGAGACTATGCGCGTCATATTGCAGGCCCTGCAAGGCACGGCAGGCCGACACTGCACGGCGGGCTGCTATGCCCCATTAAGGGCCTCAAAATGGGGTGGCTTTGGCCGAGGCTGGCGGACACTTTAACCGCCACCGATAGGCTGTATTTGACCGTATCTATGAGACCACCTCCGCCGTGGCCGGTCGAGGGCCCGTCCTGCGGCTTCCTGATTGTCCGGTGCCACGGCGATCACAGCTGGGTCAGCGGGACGATGATCCTGCACTATTACGACTGAACGACAGTCCCTTGACCGAATCTAGGAACCCTCCGCTTGTACGCGTTGCTGGCGCCGTGTCAGATTGTATCTTTTGCGCGGTTTTGAACACCTTTTGCGCCGCCTCCGGCCGCACCCTATCGTACTTGCGCAGCCGAATTTCCTTCTGCTGGTACTCGGCTCTCGGATCGGGACTCTTCAGCAGCTCAAGCGTCTGCCTGAGCTCCGAGAACGTCAACTCCAGCGTAGTGTTGCCGTCCCGGCGCGCCAGCGTGCCGGCGAACCGCTCCAGGCTCGCGACATCTACCTCGAAGTTCTGCAGCGCCTCTCGTGTCACCTGCGTCGGCGGCGCATCAAGCACGAAGTCGAGCAGGCTGGACGTCACGTGGTGAAACGCCTCAAAGTAGAGACCGCACTTGGTCCCCGGGTCAAGCCTCTCGAGCGTGCTCATCACCAACGTCTCGAGGAACGACACCAAGACCTTGACGTGCTCTGAGGCCTCGTTGGCGGCCACACTCGACTCCCAGTCGAACTCTTCGTAGTAGATGTGGAGCGACTGGTCCAGTTTGGTGGTGACCTCGCGAGAAATCTGCTCCTCAGTTTGCTTCCTGGCCTTGTCAAACGCGCTTGGAGCTTTAAGTTTGATAGGGACTTTGCGACCGGAGAGACGCCTCTCCATCAATAGCTGTTCAACGCCTTGGCATGCCGCCAAAAAGTACGGCAGGTTCGTGTAAATCTCCACTAGGGCCTCACGCGAACTGTCCTTGACTTGGTTTTTGATGACGCCACATACATGCTCCGACAACAGCTCGTCGACCTCGTTCGTGACCTTGTCCTCCAACGTTGTCGGTCGGATATCAAACTCGCGCGCGAACCAGTAATGCTCGGAGATGAATCGGCGTATTGCGTAGCAGCAGATCTTGTAGACCTCTGAGAACGGCAATTCGCGTGATCTTGGCGTTGAGTCATACCAGCACGCAGCGGCTACCTCGTCCACCGTCTCTCCCCGCTCAAGTACACAAGGGCTGAATGAGACCTCCTCAACCGTGCTGGTAAGGTCTTTGATTACCTCGTTCTTTAAGAACCTTGAAAAATGGTCGAGCAAGGACTGAACGCATGGCCGAATGGCCACCGCGGAGAAATCTCTTATCTCCATGGTCTTCAGAAATGTAGCCATGAGGGATATCAGTTCAGTCCATGTCTCGTGGCCAGAAATCCTCTCCACTTCTCGGTCGAGGAGCGCGGTAATGTGTTGAGCTATTCTGTCCCAATTGCTCGCCACCTCAGAGGGAGTGGTGATCTGATGTCCAGTGTCGCGCAGCACTTGTTTGTCCACAATGCAAAAGCCTGTGACGCCATGAAGTATGACTACTAATTCGGCCACCGCCGCTTTTTCATCATCAAAAATGAGGCTCTCTGGCAGCAGCGCAAGGCGCTGCTCAGTGCGACGAGTCGAAAAGATGCTCTTAACCTCGTCCAACTGCTCAAGAGTGCGGAACACAAGAACAGCCTCGCTGAGCAATGTAAGATCCAGCTCTAAGTTGCAGTTCTCTTGGTCCCCTATTTCCTCTCTGTAGCACTGCTCTACGGGGGAGTTAAAACCGAGTCTGCCCAGGGCTGGAAACTTTGCGACGGTTTCATTCCACGCAGCTTGAAGGGCAGCCGTGGACTGGAATGCCGCTTCTCCTACAGGAACGTGGCAACCATCGATGTCCTGAAGACACGAATGTACCCCCTGTAGTACATCGAGCTTGACCAATTTCGTTAACCGTGGCACTGACTTGAATATGCTATTGGCAAAGTCATATTCCGCCACATCTTCCACCATCGTCGCGTGTAAATTGTCCAGCGACCGGATCGCTCTATAGTATTCCTTAGCGACAATCAAATCGTGACAGGTATTTGTAAGGTCAAAGACTGTAAGACACATCTTGAGAGCACTAATTGCGTTGTCGATGTTTTTGAGCGTGTTGTTGCTGGCCAGCAATACCTTTTGCCGATGGCCCAGGTCTTGTTCTGACATTTGCAGGGCAGCTTTGCATTTTTCAACCCATCGCCATAGTCTGTTGGCTTCTCGCTGTGCTGCTAGAAGCGGAGATCGGGTCCTTGTTAGCTCATGCTCATGATATCCGAGGAGACTCTCCAGTGTAACGGTCTTGCTATACGATGTCATGTCAAGCTGCGCCAATAGGACCTCTGCGCCATCTACCTCCTCTGCGCTTTGCAACAGATCAGCAAGCTGGTCTAGGAAATCAGCCTCCGAGTTGCTGGGGTCAAGCATCTGCTGGAATGCAGGCGACAGATCTTTCGAGGGCTCATCAGGAGGCAACGGCATGACAGACTCTTGCACCGTGATAGTCATTATTTCGACTGCCAGCAGTGGGTGTCGGTGACGCGGTGTAGGCCCCGAAAGGGGCAAGCGGAGCAAACGTGGATGCGATTGTGGCTGCGCAGGACGTTCAGAATGCCAGACCGACATGCAAATTGCCACAGATACGAGCTACATACAGGCTATAGGCGACAGAGACATGCTGATGCTATCGGATCGTGTGTTCGGGTATGTATGTGTCAACATGTCGAAGGCGGCCCTTCAGTAAACAGGAAATCACATACCCCCCTGAGCTTACTGCTAGGTCATACCTAGTGCTCCTCTTAGTTCTTGTGGTGACACAGCCTCATGTAGGCACAAGGATGTGGAGTAGAGCGCCCAGCTATTGCTACGAGGGCTTTCGCAGGCATTCTCGAGGATGTGTCTAGCTACCTCGCTCTTGTACCGCAGTCCCACGACTATGCCGCCGCAGAATTCCGGATGACTTTTTCTCGCCGGGCTGATCGTTCCCGCTTCGTAGAGAGTGCTGTTTCAAAAGCAATACGTGTATCATCATAAGATACATACAGCTCAGACTCTGTCATGTTCCCAGATCTCCAAAGAGTCACTGGTCTGGCAACCAACCCCGACCAGCTTTCATCTCCTGCTATCATCCAGAATGAGCACCATGCTCCCGTCATTAGCGACACGCCGTTGGCATGTCACGTGACCCTGATTTTGGTGTGTCGTGCGGCTCTGCCTTGAAATTTCTACACACACGACCATGAAGGGCATAGTCAGGCTGCGACTAGCGCGGTTTGGCCGCAAGTTCCGGCCTGAGTACAATATCGTCGTCACCAAGAACAAGACGGGCCGCGACAAACGGCCGATCGAGGTGGTGGGCACGTATAATCCGATCCCTACTGCCCTCACTCCGGAGCAGCGCGCAGCGGGTGAGGTCCCGACGAAAGATATCACGATGGACTTCAACCGCATCAAATACTGGATAGGCGTCGGCGCACAACCTACAGATACTGTCGCACGACTGCTCAAGAAAGCAGGCATTCTGCCACCAGCATGGCCTGGGCCAAACCGGGGCCCCGCTGTTCCCAAGCGGGAACAAGTGGCACCAATGCAGGTCCTTACGAAGGAAAGTCAACCCAGAGAATAGCTCGAAATGTACATAGGCTTTATTTCATGTCACGTTAGTTCTATGGTACAGCGGTCTCTAATTCGCCCAAAGTGGCCAATTGCTCATTCCTTCTTCTGTAGTCCCCTCTTCAACCGCAGCGACTCCCGCTTCCGCTGAGCCGTGTATGTCAGGTAGGGATCTTCGCCGGACGTGCCTCGGTCGGGAGTGGGCGAAGCTGGATCCGTGGGCGGAACAGGAGAGGTTGGGAGACGCTGTGCCGACTGGCCCGGTGTCGGAAGGCCGGATTCGAACGATTTCTCCATGAACGGCGATGCCAACGCAAATTCTGCTGATGGCTGGAGAGGCGACCTGCGCATCTTCGAAGGGGAGGAGGGGCCGGCGGGCGGCGGAGTGGCGAAGAGCCAGCTCGCTGTCCGGTTGGGCTGCGAGGGTAGGGAATGGGGCTGTGCTGTGGGCGAGGGCGGCTCGTGGTGGGCGCTCACCTGAAGCTGACTCAGCTGACTCAACTGGGACACGAGGTTGTTCTCCTGATAGCCTTCTTCGAAGGAGAACCGCTCGCTGGGCGGGATGTCCTCCGAGTCCCTTCGAGTGAAGGCTAGGGGACGAGGATTGAAAGACGACACAGAGCTGCCGCCGCTGCTTCGCCGCCGACCCAAGGCTCCCGGGAATGAAGGCGGCACCAGGCTTGTCTGTGAGTTATTAGCTCCGAGGTAGGTATGCCCCGGAACGAGGCCACCCGGACCAGCCGGGCCGCTGTTTTGGCACAGTAATAAAAGCCGTTTCCGGGTGGCAGTGAGGGTGTGGTTGAAAAATCCTCCTACTGTTCGGTTCTTTGCTTGCTTGAGAGTGTCCTTGGCCACACGGTGCAGCACGCCAGACGGCGGGACGTGGCCTGCAAACGGAGCGTTCGTCGGGTCGTCGACGTATCGCTGGTAGCACTTGAGGAGCAGTTCGTCGTCCTGGGCGGTCCATTCATGGTCAGGTTTGGCCGAGGCGTAGTCTTCGTCGTCAGAGGTAGCAACCGACGAAGCGACAGAGTTCATTCGCTGGAGCGAGGGAGGCAAAGGCAGATGGCTGTTAGACCCGAACGGGGTGCCAAAGGTTTGGCCCACGGGTGTCAGAAGGCCACTACCGTTCTGTAAGCCATAGAAGCCCACACCATGGCCATCCTGGGAGCCATTGCTCACGGAGCGGGCCACCTTGGGGGGCTCGAGGTTGAGGTGCATTGGTCTTGCTGTCTTCATAGCAGGCAGAGTGTTGTTGTCGGAGCAGTTGTTGGAGGGATCTGCCTTTAGTACCGTGCCCAGCCCAGGCCAGCCCGTGAGTGTCTCGCTAGACGGGGCCTGGTGAGGGTCGATTGGCATTAATGTAAGGGAGGGCCCTCACTCCCGATTCGGAACACGCGTTTTCTTCCTATTGCCGAATTGGGTTTAAGGCATGCACCTCACCGCTGTGGGCAGTCGCGCCTCAGTCGGGCACAAGACTTGGCCCGGCACTGAGCTCTGCGGGTGATCAGGGCGCTGCCTTCACGGACACAAAGACATTCGTTCGGATTGAGATGGCGCCATCGCCCGGGACCGCCTTGACCGCCTCCGTCCCGTGCCACGCGCCGTCCCGTCCGCAACCCCTGCACTCTCACGTGACCGGGTTATGCGCGGTGGCCGTCTCGAATAGGAAAGGTTATGACGCGTCGCGGGAACAACTCTGAAACGGTGCAAGCTGGTCCTTGCTCCTCGCGTACGCCAGTGTACGAATAGGGGGCGATGAATTGTGCTTCTATTGCCCCTGATACAGATCTATCGTGTTATGATACAAATCGCGTTCGCCTAGGTGGATCGCGCACGGACCGGCCACACCTAGAGCCACCCCGCTGCCTCCCCCAAAAGCCACGGCCGCTCAGTCCAGAAGTCGTCCCGGATGATATCCACATGTAGCTGGCTGATGACCGCCTTGCGACGCTTCTTTTCGAGGCGGTCCCGCTGTCGCGCTGACAGTTCGTCCCCGCTCTGCTCTCTATACTCGTATTCACGAACTAGAACCGTTCCCTTCCGGAACATTTCCGGCTCATTGTTGTAATTGATGCCGAACTCGGAAAACAGGATCTCGTTCTTGTCGGCGGCAACCGTGCCGCACAGACGCTGCTCCGCATCGGAAGGGGTCAGACCTTTGCGCTCCACCAGAGCCCAAAACACGGTGTTGTACAGATTGTTGATGTGGCAGTCTGCCTGCCGCCACGACAAATAGTCTCTCAGTGTTTTCGCCGTCGGATAGAGTACAGCTCGCGCATCAAACGTTGGCACATGAGCCGGATCGAGCGACTCTTTTTTGGCTTGGGCCCACGACAGAATGTAGTGAGCCGTGAAGGTGCTGGCAAACGTGGACACGATCTTGGCCTCCCGCCGCTCAAAGAGATCGCACTGGCGCCGAAGAACAAAGGAATACTCGTCGCTGTCTCCGTAGGCGAGTATGCAGTCCGTTATGCTCTCCATAACCCTCCGGGCGGCTGTGTTCATGACCCCAAGTGCGTCGGCATCATTGGGCTTTGCAAAGTCATATCGCTTCGAGAACCGGTGGAAGCCACGGCCGTCTACCCGCACCACTATGAATGTGTCGGGAAGCAGATAGTTCTCATTCTCGAATTTCTTGACATACTCAAACCTGGAGTTTGCCATTTGAACTGGTGCGCCGCTCAGAGGCTGGGCTCATGACCACCAAAGGCTCACGACCTGGGAATGGACATAGATCACGTGAGTGAGCCGCACAGACGCATGAAAAATTCACCGACCCGCTCAGAGGGCAGACGCAAACCCACAACTAAAGGATGGTCGCGAGCTTCCACACGCTAGAGCGGGAGCGTTTGTTTCGGGAACCGCCAGACAAGTCGGCATACCCGCTGCTCCAAGCGGCGGTCGAGCCGCACATTGGCTCCTTCAATGCACTGCTTGACGGACCTGACGGCGGCCTGCTCAACCTGGCAGTGAAGGATCTCGGTAAGAGAGTTGTGTTTGACTCTCGGGATTCGGACAGGCTGGGCAACAAGCTCACTTACTGGGTGGAAAGTGTCCAGCTAGCGAAGCCAGCCGTTTCCTCTCGCGATCGCACCACGATCAACCGACGGACCTATCCAGCGGAATGCCGTGAGCGAGCGTCCACTTACCGAGGGCGACTGATCCTCAAGGTGTGCTGGCAGGTGAACGACGACGGACCTATTATGCACGAGATGCGGGAGTGTGGCCAGGTTCCAGTCATGCTCATGTCAAACCGGTGCCACCTCGAGGGTAAAGGCCCGAAAGACCTGATCGCCTGTAAGGAGGAGTCTGAGGAGCTGGGAGGCTACTTCATCGTGAACGGCATCGAAAAGCTCATTCGAATGCTCATTGTCCAGCGCAGGAATCACCCCATGGCCATCGTGCGGCCAAGTTTCACAAACCGCGGTGCGTCATACTCACAGTATGGTGTTCAAATTCGGAGCGTTCGTCCAGACCAGTCGTCGCAAACAAACGTACTGCACTACCTCACTGATGGCAACGTCACATTTCGCTTCTCTTGGCGCAAGAACGAATACCTCATCCCTGTCGTGATGGTTCTGAAAGCTCTCGTGCAGACCAACGACAGAGAAATATTCGATGGAATTGTGGGTGGCGATACACAGAACTCGTTCCTGACAGATCGACTTGAGCTTCTTCTTCGAACGTACAAAAGCTATGGCCTTCACACGCGCGAAGAGACGTTAGCCTACCTTGGAGATCGCTTCCGTGTCGTGTTCGGAGCACCGCCCGATCAATCGGACGCAGATGTTGGTCGTGAGGTGCTCCAACGTATCGTCCTGGTGCACCTCAAGAGTGACCGAGCAAAGTTTCAGCTTTTGGTCTTCATGGTCCGTAAGCTATATGCTATTGTTGCCGGCGAGTGCTGCCCAGATAATCCGGACGCTGCACAGCACCAGGAAATTCTTCTTGGTGGCTTCCTCTATGGCATGATCATCAAGGAAAAGATCGAGGAGTACCTTCAGAATATCCGGAGTCAAGTCCAGACAGATGTCGCACGTCGCGTGTCCGTCAACTTCGACAGCAAAAAGTACATGTCACGCCTATTTCAACTCATCAATGAGAACATTGGACAGCGACTACAGTACTTCCTGAGCACAGGCAACCTTGTGAGTCAGTCCGGCCTCGACCTTCAACAGGTTAGCGGTTACACTGTGGTGGCCGAGAAAATCAACTTTCTGCGGTTCATTTCGCACTTCAGAATGGTGCATAGAGGATCGTTTTTCGCGCAGTTGAAGACCACAACCGTGCGCAAGCTGCTTCCAGAAAGTTGGGGTTTCTTGTGTCCTGTACATACGCCTGATGGGTCACCATGTGGTCTGCTAAATCACCTGGCCCACAAGTGCAAGATTGCTACGACTGCTGCCGATGTGTCCCAGCTTCCCGCCACTCTGCATGCACTTGGGGTTGCACCGCCCGAGGCTGTGCTCGCGGCTGGCCCATCGTGGACATGTGTGCAGCTGGATGGTGAGATCGTCGGCTGGGTTTCACACGAAACGGCCAAGATCGTAGCGGACACGCTGCGATTCTGGAAGGTCGAGGGTAGCCACGGAGTACCGAAAACGCTTGAAATTGGCTGGGTTCCTCCCTCACACGGCGGCCAATATCCTGGCCTGTTCCTTTTTTCAGGGCAGTCGCGTATGACTCGACCAGTGAAGTACTTGCCGACTGGCGAGGAGGATTGGGTTGGGCCGTTCGAGCAGCCATATCTCAACATTGCGGTAACTCCAGACGAGATTACTTCCAACGTTCATACACATGTCGAGTTTTCGCCGACTAACATTCTGTCGATTCTGGCCAACATGACGCCCTTCTCAGACTTCAACCAGAGTCCACGGAATATGTATCAGTGCCAGATGGGTAAACAGACGATGGGTACTCCAGGAACGGCACTACGCCACCGGACAGACAATAAGGCATATCGATTGCAATCCGGTCAAAGTCCCATTGTTAGGGCCGGACTTTATGATGAATATGGCATGGACAGCTTTCCCAATGGAACCAATGCTGTTGTTGCCGTCATCTCTTATACTGGGTATGATATGGATGATGCCATGATTATCAACAAGTCCGCGCATGAGCGCGGTTTTGCGCACGGCACCATTTACAAGACAGAGAAAATCGACCTGGGGTCGCGCGCGCGGCGCGGAGACCCTGTGACGCAGAGGTTCGGATTCGGCGAAGACCAGTGGCCTGAGAAATGGCGCGAGAAGCTGGACGAGGATGGGCTTCCACTGATCGGCGTCCGTCTCGAGGAGGGAGACGCAATGGCTGCCTTTTACGATGAAACGCAGCATCGCACACGGCACTGGCCCTATAAGTCCTCCGAGCCAGCTTACGTTGAGGAGGTTAGACTTATTGGTGATGACGGAGGCGAGAAGGAGTTTCAAGCAATCTCCGTGAAGCTTCGTGTGGTGAGAAGCCCAACAATTGGCGACAAGTTTTCTTCGCGGCATGGACAGAAAGGTGTGTGTTCCCAGCTTTGGCCGCAGATCGACATGCCCTTCTCTGAGACGGGTATTCAGCCTGATGTTATTATCAACCCCCATGCTTTCCCTTCTCGGATGACCATCGGAATGTTTGTCGAGTCTCTCGCTGGAAAGGCTGGTGCGCTTCACGGCATTGCTCAGGATTCTACGCCGTGGCAATTTTCGGAGGATCACACGGCTGCGGATTACTTCGGCGAGCAACTGAAGTCGGCTGGCTTCAACTACCATGGCAATGAGCCGATGTATTCCGGCGTCACTGGCGAAGAGCTTCGTTGCGACATCTATGTCGGGCTTGTTTACTACCAGCGTCTGCGTCACATGGTTAACGACAAGTATCAGGTGCGGTCGACCGGCCCGGTGAACTCGACTACAATGCAACCTGTGAAGGGTCGGAAACGGAACGGTGGCATCCGTGTGGGCGAGATGGAGCGTGACGCACTCATCGGCCATGGCGCTGCATATTTGCTTCAGGACCGGTTGCTGAACTGTTCTGATTACTGCCAGACCCACGTGTGCAAGGACTGCGGTTCGATCCTGACGACGCAAACCTCTGTGCCGCGCATCGGGACAGTGGCCCAAGTGCGGTGTCGTCGATGCGCCGAGAAGGTGTCTGGTGCGACAAGTGACCTGAGTGCGGTGTGGGAGGATGGCCATGGCAACAAGTTCATTGGCGGGGACAACATAACCACGGTGGCAGTTCCGTTTGTTCTAAAGTATCTAGACTCGGAGCTGGCTGCCATGGGCATCAAGATGAAGTACAACGTCGAGCCTGCCTAGATGAAGGACAACGTCGAACCTGCCTAGCATTTGTATATTAGTTTAGAAACACGCTGTTGCCACTGATCTCGATTTCTGCTGCCCCGGCAACGGGCCTGATATGTCAGCGCAATTTGCGATCCGACGCGAGATCAGGGTTAGGGTCCACACCCCGGAAATTTCAGCCACGTACTGCTGGCATACCCTTCCGGGCCAAGCTTAACCATGAGCATCGAGTTGCTGAGGCCGAAGGACGGCGGACCGCCGGCGGAGATCAGCAATACTCCGAGCGCGCCGTCCGCGCAGTATTGCTGCCTATCGCCGGAAGAGACGGCGTCGCGCCTTCACACGAGCTTGACTCGGGGCCTGGAGTCGGTGCAGGACGCCAACTACCGGCGCTCGATCCACGGCCTCAACGAGCTGTCCTCGGACGACAAGGAAAATGTCGTCATCAAGTTTCTCCAGCGGTTCTACGAGGACCCCTTGATTCTTCTGCTCATTGGATCTGCCGTCGTCTCGTTCCTTATGGGCAACCTGGACGACGCGATCAGCATCACACTCGCCATCACAATAGTCATTACAGTGGGCTTCGTGCAAGAATATCGGTCAGAGAAGAGCCTGGAGGCTTTGAACCGGCTAGTGCCACCAGAGTGCCATCTGACGCGTGGCGAAACCACCAATACCGTGCTGGCTTCAAACCTTGTCCCCGGCGACTTGGTTCATTTCAGTGTTGGCGACCGTATCCCTGCCGATGTGCGCCTCACAGAGGCTGTGCATCTAGAAATCGACGAGTCTAACCTCACTGGTGAGAACAGACCGGTCAAGAAGAGTGCTGAGGCTGTCGGACTCAGCGCAGGCGGTTTCGCAGTGCCCGTCACGGACCGCACAAGCATCGCTTTTATGGGCACGCTCGTGCGCAATGGCAACGGTTCCGGGATAGTAGTTGGCACAGGCCACAACACTGCGTTTGGGTCCGTCTTCGCCATGATGTCGGAAATTGACAAACCAAAGACGCCACTCCAAGTGTCAATGGACAAGCTGGGTAAGGAACTCAGTATGCTAAGTTTTGGCATCATTGGCGTCATTTGCATTATTGGCATCATCCAGGGCAAAGGATGGCTCGAGATGTTCACCATATCGGTGTCCCTTGCTGTAGCGGCCATCCCCGAGGGTTTACCTATCATCGTGACCGTCACCCTTGCTCTGGGTGTCCTTCGGATGGCGTCGCACCGCGCGATCATGCGCCGTCTGCCCTCGGTAGAGACCCTTGGATCAGTGAATGTTATCTGCTCGGACAAGACAGGTACACTAACCAAGAATCATATGACCATCACCAAGCTCTGGACCATGGATATGGGTTTTGAGGAATCTGCGCCTGAGCCCGAAAAGGACTCAGTTTTTGCGTTCCAGCCAAACACTGTTCCAGGCCAGTCTCCTGACTCACGGCACCCATCCGCGCGCAGGAGCCATCATTGGCTGAGCATACCAGAGTCTCAGGATACTCACTTGGCAGCCGATGCGTCTGTCCAGCACCTCTTGGCTGTCGGAAATGTGTGCAACAATGCACGGGCGTCCTCGGACAGCTCCTTCGTGGGCAATTCAACCGACATTGCGCTGCTCGAAGTGCTTCAAAAGTTCGGGCTTGGCGATATCCGTGGACAACGCACGCGTGTGCACGAGACTCCTTTCAACAGTACGCGCAAGTTTATGGCGGTCGTCTCGCACTGTGGAGACCGAAGCCAGAGCGCGATTCATGTGAAGGGCGCCATTGAAACTGTACTACCGTTCTGCTCGCACTACTACAGTTCCAAGAATGGCGCTAACGGTACAGAAGGCAACGGTAGCGGCTACAACGTCGAGAAGCATAAGGTGGCGTTGACACCTCTACTGCGGGAGCAGATCTACGCCACTGCGTCTGCGCTGGCCCTGGAAGGTGTTCGGATCCTTGCGCTGGCCTCATCACCGCTCGGACGGCATTCTGGAGACGAACAGCCTCGGGATCTCGTTTTTGCCGGTCTCGTGGGCATGTACGATCCGCCAAGGCCTGGCGTATCGGCATCAATCCGACGCCTGATGCAAGGTGGCGTGCGGGTTGTGATGGTGACTGGTGATAATGAAAGTACTGCTAGTACGATTGCACGGCAGATCGGCATCCCCTTGACAGGCGGTAAAAATGCTGTAATGACAGGGGAACAGCTTGATCAACTTGACGAACGGTCACTGGCACAGGCTATATCATATGTGTCAGTGTTCGCTCGCACGACGCCGCAACACAAAATGAAAATTATCCAGGCATTGCAATTGAACGGCGACGTTGTTGCGATGACTGGCGATGGTGTCAATGACGCGCCGGCCTTGAAGCTGGCCGATATAGGCATATCGATGGGCAAAGCTGGCACTGATGTCGCCAAAGAAGCAGCGGATATGATCCTCACAGACGACGACTTCAGCACCATTCTGCACGCCATCGAAGAGGGCAAAGCTATCTTCTCGAACATCCAAAACTTCCTCACTTTCCAGCTTTCCACCTCCATTGCGGCTCTTGCACTGGTCGGCATTAGTTCTTTGTTCGGTCTACCGAACCCACTGAATGCTATGCAGATCTTGTGGATCAACATTTTGATGGACGGCCCACCGGCGCAGTCACTGGGAGTGGAACCTGTGGACCCCGGAATCATGAACAAGCCACCTAGGAGCCGAACGGAGCATGCCCTCAACGCTGCAATCATTCGGAGAATTCTGCAGTCGTCATCTGTGATTGTGCTTGGCACCATCTTCGTCTACGTGAAGGAAATGTCCGATCGCAAAATTACTGCTCGTGATACGACCATGACCTTCACTTGCTTTGTGTTTTTCGACATGTTCAACGCGCTAGCATGTCGGTCGTCCACCAAAGGAGTGTTGCAGTACGGCCTGTTTTCCAACAAGATGTTTAACTTCGCGGTTTCAGCATCGATACTTGGCCAATTCGCCGTGATATATTTGCCCTTTTTTCAGCGCATCTTCCAAACGGAAGCGTTGTATGCATCGGACCTGCTCTTCCTCCTTGCACTCACATCAACTGTTTGGCTCGCAGATGAGGTTCGGAAATACTGGAGGCGGCGCCAGGACTGGAGCCCAGGTTACTCCGGTGCTGTGTAGCGAGCTCAGAAAAGATGGCGGCGCGAGGTGGCAACCGCCGACCACACATGACTGTAATTTATTAGACTGTACAAAAGTTTATTCAATGACGTCGCTGGCGGCTTTCCTGAGGCGGTTCATTATGGCCAGACCTTCATTGTCATCGTTCACGCCCTCCACAACAATGAGACCAACGCCGAGTTGGTCCAGTTCTCGAAGGTAGCCAAACAAATGGCGCGAAATGTCCGCACCCGCAGTGCCAAGGCTTCGATCGTGAATGCGCCACTTCTTTGGGTCCAGGCCGCAGCTTGCAGGGAAGTGGCGAGTCCTGAGCAACCCGATTGCCGTATTGGGCTGGACATTCTCTGATACGTACGCGGCCACGTCCGCTGGGTCCTTGCCAACAAATAGAGCCACCTTAGCCTGAGGAGAGTAGTGCTTGTATTTCATGCCTGGCGTGCGGACTTTCTCGTCACTTTTTGCGTCCCGCCTAGCTACGATGATGTTCTGCCACCGCTCACCACCATAATGCTTTACGTCTTCCATGGTGACGCCACCGGGACGGAGGAGCATCGGGGGGTTGGATAGACCATCAACTACCGTGGACTCGACCCCAACATCACTGCTCCCACCATCGAGAATCAAAGGGATGCGGCCCTGCAAGTCATGAAAAACATGCTGCGCCGAGGTCGGGCTGGGTCGTGTGGATGCATTTGCGGATGGTGCGGCCAGAGGCAGATCAGCGACCGCAATAAGAGCTCGTGCCACGGGATGAGCAGGCATTCGAACCGCCACTGTGTCCTGGCCGCCCGTGCAGGCCTCAGAGATGCCATTTTTTGCTGTTAACGGAACCAAAACGGTCAGGGGGCCCGGCCAAAACCGTTCAATGAGCGGGCGATATATTTCGGGCACCTCCAGGCCTGTGTGCCGTTTGAGCTGGTTGAGCGAAGAGATATGGACAATCAGAGGGTTGTCTGCGGGGCGGTTCTTCGCCGCGTATATGCCACGGACAGCGTCAGTTCTTAGCGCAGATCCGCCTAGCCCGTAGACAGTTTCAGTGGGAAACGCCACTGGATGAGCTGTTGTCCGCAAAATGTGTGCCGCTCGCTCCAAGGCCTTCTCGGTGGCGGGGTCGGTGATGACCGGCTTGTCGCCGTCAAAGGAGATGGCATTGGGTTGGATCCGCAGTACATCAGTCGTGAGCGTCTCGGCGACGCCCCTACACCGCGACATGAGCGTCCTTCGCAGCACTTTTACCGGATTCTTGTGTCTTTGCAAGTCATCAACGTCCGCTTTTCATGCGGCTCATCAATTTCCTATTTCGACGGGCCGTGCGGCTATATACAGGACGTGAGAAATCACGTGACTCGGGTGTTTTGCCACCCTAGAGAGGCGGCTTAGTGTCGTTCTTCGGCTCCTTCGGCTCTTCGCTGAGCTCGTCCTTGAGTGACTTGAGATATGTCTTCTCGTCTATCTCCTTGACAATGTCGGCCTTCTCGCGGGTGTCGTCCACCCCCTCTGGAGGCATAATGTGAGGTGTGGTCTCTGTACGCTTCTTGGGGGGCGGCGGCTTCTCGGTGAGCGATATCCGGGTACCCAGCCTCGGGAAGAAGTCGGCATCGAGATTGAAGTCACGGACGATATCCTCTTCTGGGACGCCAGCCTTCAGTTCTTCCAGGATTGCAGTAATGGTCGGTGCGTGGACTGTCCGTTTGGGGCCCTGGTCGTCGGGAGGCCGTTCTTCGCGATGCAGTTTGTCTCTGTTGCTGAGGACAGTCAGCGCCTCGTTGTGCCTCTTGACTAAAGGGTTCTCGAAACGCTCCACCCGAACGGATCCCATCTGCTTGAGCATCTCGGCAAACTGAGGGTCTTCGCCATCACTCGCAATTGCTGACGGCCGGGCTGCAGGCTGCTGTGGTGGGCTTTGCGTCACCCGCCCGGCTGACTGCGCGGACTCGGCAGCTCTTGGAGCCGGCGGCGGCGGCTGCGCGGCACGCGGCTCGACATTGGAGTGAGCCACCGGGTTTCTGTACCGCGACGCCGTCTGCGGCAGCTTCCGCGCCTGCTTTGAAGCTCCAGATCCCATGGTGTTGCCTCTTGATGAGTTGCACGTGACTTGCGCCGCACAAAAGGTGTGGAAAAAGTTCGGGCCCTGACAACTGCAACACTATGTCGGACGAAGAAACGGACATTACAAAGAGCCTGGGCATCGATGTTGGCTCGGATTCGGACTCATCGGCCGACTCTGGAGCGTCGCAGTCCGACTATGAGGCCCAGGACGAGATTCTGAGCTCAGATGATAACTCTGATGCGGGTGAAGCATTTCCTGACCTCGAACTGTCGGATGACGAAGCGAAAAAGGGCCGTGAAGACGACTATTTCGCAACGCAGCAGCTGATCCATGCAAAATCGAAGAAAGGTAGCGTCTTCACGTTCGCAGGACTCGGTCTGGGGTCTCACATCGTGAAGAACGTGCACCGGAAAGGGTTCAAACAGCCGACCCCCATTCAACAGAAGACAATTCCGCTCGTACTCGAGGGCCGGGATGTGGTTGGCATGGCGCGCACTGGTTCCGGTAAGACCGCTGCGTTCGTCTTACCAATGCTAGAACGTCTCAAAGTCCACTCGGCTCGAGTGGGTGCTCGTGCTGTCATCATGTCTCCATCTCGTGAGCTCGCTCTACAGACCCTGAAAGTCGTCAAGGAGTTCTCCCGCGGCACAGATCTACGAACTGTGTTGCTGGTGGGTGGCGATTCCCTGGAAGATCAGTTCGAGTTCATGATGTCCAACCCAGACATCATAATAGCCACACCCGGTCGGTTTTTACATCTCAAAGTTGAGATGCAACTGGACCTGCGTACAGTTGAATATGTGGTGTTTGATGAGGCTGATCGGCTATTCGAGATGGGTTTTGCCGACCAGCTGAATGAGATTCTAGCCTCATTGCCACAGGGACGACAGTCCTTGTTGTTCTCGGCAACGCTCCCCAAGAGTCTTGTTGAGTTCGCAAAAGCCGGCCTTCAGGATCCGGTGCTGGTGCGTTTGGACAGCGACTCGAAGATCTCACAAGATCTTGAGATGGCATTTTTCGCTGTGAAAGACTCCGGACGTGAGGCTGCTCTCAGCTACATCCTCCAGAGCATTATTAAAATGCCCCTTGCCACGGACGAGCAGAAGAAGTGGATGCAGAATGACAAGGGCGCTGATGAGAAGCCAGAAAAAAAGGGCAAGAAAAAGAAGGAGAAGAGGAAAGCAGAGGAGCCCTGCCCCCAGAGCACCATTGTATTCACGCCAACCAAGCACCATGTTGAGTATATTTACAACTTTCTCCTCCGTCAGGGCTACGCGGTCAGCTACATCTACGGCACGTTGGACCAATACGCACGGAAAGATCAACTTCACAGGTTCAGAACGGGTAAGACCTCGATTTTGGTTGTCACGGACGTGGCCGCGCGTGGTATCGATATCCCGGTGTTGGCCAACGTCGTGAACTACACACTGCCAAGCTCGCCAAAGGTGTTTGTACATCGGGTTGGTCGTACTGCCCGCGCAGGCAAGCGAGGGTGGGCATATTCTCTTGTTAGAGAGCAAGACATGCCCTATCTTCTGGACCTTGAAGTGTTTCTGGGGCGAAAGCTTCTACTCTCGGACAAGCCTTCTCGCGATGTGAGCTACACAGACCGTCTCGTCATTGGTGGATTGCCGCGCAATGAGCTCGAGACCTACATGGAGGATGTGACCGTGATGCTGCAAAACAGCTACGATCTCAGCTCAATGAGAGACGTTGCAGCGCGTGGTGAGAAGTTGTACGTCAAGTCGAGAGGCTCTGCATCCCAGGAGTCAGCCAAGCGATCGAAAGAAGTGCTGCGACAGGCGTGGGATGCCCCTCACTTGCTCCTTGAGGGGAGATCATCGCTGGAGGCAGCCAAGGAAGACCTGCTGGCACGGCTCGGCAACCGGCGCAACAAAGAGACGGTGTTCGAGTTCCGTAAGACGAACAATGTAGCGGCTGCGGAGCTCATGGCTCGACGACGGCGGCAAGTATCTGAAATTCAGCAGCGGACAGAAGAGCGGCGCGAACTACAGGAGAAGGAGCGGGATGCAGGGCTGGTCAAATCTCTGGAGTCGGAGGTCCTCGGCGATGATGAGGACGGCGAGCCCACGGTTGACATGACAGAGGCCACAGAGGCCGATCTTGAGGTATTTGAGCGACCCAAGGAATCTTCAAAGAAACGGAAGCGGGAGTTCCGCGACCCCAACTTTTATATGAGCCACTACAACGCAGCCGAGGCGGCGGAGCAGCGAGGCTACGGTGTGCACTCTGGAACGGGCACATTCGCTGATGCTGCTCGGGGCGCCACGTTCGATCTGGTGGACGCCGACAAAGACTTTGGGTCGCAAAAGCAGATCATGAAGTGGGATAAGAAGAAGGGGAAATATGTCCAGGCGGGCAGCGAGAACGGCGTGAAGTACATCAGAGGAGAGGGTGGACAGAAAATACCCGCCTCGTTTCGATCCGGCCGTTACGAGGCATGGAAGAATGCTCACAAGCATGCTGGTGTGAAGGTAGGGGCGCCGGAGACCTCCAACAACCAGCCCATGGCCAGCAAACGCTACAAGCATACCAAGGTGACCGCTCCGAAGGCGGCCGATAAGGCTCGCGACGACTTCGAGCAGCGCAAGAAGCGCGTCAAAGAGGCAGTGGACAAGGGCCTCAAGGTCAAGGGCGTCACCTCGGGTGTTCGCAGCGAGATCCAGTCCACCGACAAGGTTCGCAAACAGCGCGCCCTCAAGCAGAAACGTCGCGAGAAAAACGCCCGGCCACGGCGGAAATAGTGTACAATATAACGATTCAGTCAGCAACCTGTTCTTTGGTTTACAATTTGCGAGGCCATGTCATGCAGGCATGAACTGCCAACACACTGTGCGGCTCATCAGACGAGGGGACCACAGACAAGCACGCGGGATGGCAATAAGCACAGATCCAGTGTTTCTCGTTGTCAACGAGTGTATCGGCATCACCAGCGCGATGCGCAAGAATGCGCGCTGGGCCCAGTCTGGCGTGGCCGCTATTCTGGGCTCTGCCGTGCTGGAGGGAGACTCTGACTCTAGCCTCGCCGCCCAGCTGGGCTTGCGGTCCAACAAAGCTTCAAACGGCGTGGTGAGTGGCAGCCAAGCGTGGGCCATGCTGATGGAGGCTAATGCAGTATAATCCGTTGATAGCAGGCTTCAGCAAGCTGCGGTCGGACCTAGCCGATGTTCGGGATCTCAGACAATTCGATAGTACCGCGGTAGTGGCGCCATTTCTTGAGGTGATCAGGTCCAACTCCACGACAGGACCAATAACCAGCCTCGCCTTGGGCGCTATCCAGAAGCTTTTTGACTATGGTGTGCTGGACACAACGAGCAATAGCATCAGGACCGTCATCTCCCAGATCGCGAGCGCCGTCACACATTGCCGGTTTGAGGCGACCGACCAAACCGAAGATGACGCTGTAATGCTCCAGTTGCTGCAGCTCATGGAGTACCTCGTCTGCGGCCCTCTTCAGGAGCTTGTCGCTGACGAGTCGGTGTGTGAGATAGTCGAGACCTGCCTTAGCATGGCGTGCTACGTCCGTCGGAGTGATGTCCTGCGCCGCTCTGCGGAGCTGACCATGAGCCGGATTACTCAAGTCGTCTTCGCACGCATACAACAAGCCGAGCCTGAACGAGAATCCGAGTTGGACTCGTCCGAACTGCATGTTTCGGAGCCCTGCGACGTTCTTCCCCGAGACATATCAGAAGAAGCTGTCACAGAGGATGGCGACGGCGATGATGATCTGCCGGCATCGGAGGAACCACAAGACGAAGAGGCGGGCCTCGCCAGGGATACGGAGGAGCTGGCGTTGGAATCAACAGATACGATTCGCCGAGGTTCTGTCCGCTCAACAACATCGGAACAGTCGCTCAAGGAGCCAACAATGGTGTCGATAAACCGCAAATCACTTGACAGGCGGAGGTCATCCACAGCAACAACAACTGTAGACACGCCGTTCGGCATGCGGTCAGTCAAAGAACTGCTACGAGTGTTGATCTCAATTCTCGACCCGGGCAACAGCCATCAGTATGGAGAACATCCACGACTGCTGGCACTCAAGCTTATCAATTCTGGATTCGAAGTCTCTGGACTGTATATGCACAAGTCGCCAGTACTTGTATCACAGGTGACCACAACGCTAATGAAGCACCTGATCCAGTTCCTGCGCGTGGAAAATGGGATACTACTGCAAACAACGCTTCGAGTGATAACCACGCTGCTTCACACGATGCGCCGTCATCTCAAACTACCACAGGAGCTCATATTCTCATATCTTCTGACATGTCTCAACCCTCTTGGCGACATCCCCCGCGACTCCGACCTAGACGCAGTTTTTTACGAGGGTGTGCCGAGAGTAGCAAAGCTCATCAAGGTACCCGAGGTGCCAACTCGCAGCAACACACCTGTCCCAAGCGCAACTAGCAGCACCACGAACCTAGCCACGCAACACGGGCCATCGCGAGCGGACTCACCCGCACCAGGTCCCGCTTTTGTGACACACCGGACGGGTGAAGCACGGGAGGCCATGGTGGAAGCCATTACTGCACTGACGAGGTCACCTGCATTCCTAACGGACTTGTATGCCAACTATGACTGTGACGTCGACCGGGCTGATCTGTGCGAGGATCTTGTCGGGTTCCTCTGTCGTAATGCGTACGCTGACTCGGCAGCTTGGAGTTCAGCTTCTGTGCCGCCATTGTGTCTGGATGCTATATTGGCTCATCTCAGCGTACTTGTGTCGCGCCTGAAAGCAGTGCCTTCTGAGACTGAAAAGCAGCGTATGTCAAGACTTCTCGAGGCCAAGGCCCGCAAACGAAAGGTAGTGGAGGCAACAGACCGGTTCAACGTGAAACCCCGAGATGGGCTGGTCATGTGTCGAAAATACGGCCTCATAAGTGATGAATCGCCGGAGGCAATTGCACAGTTTTTCAAGACTTCTGGCCGTATCAACAAGCGGCTCGTTGGCGAATACCTGAGTGCCAAAGATCACGATGCTGTGCTCAACAAATTTATTGAGCTCTTCAACTTTGCAGACCGACGTATCGATGAGGCCTTGAGGGAGTTTTTGACTGCATTTCGCTTGCCAGGCGAGGCGCAAATGATTGACCGGATCGTTTCCAAGTTTTCTGCTCGTTATTGTGAGACCTCACGATCGATAGATGTGGCTAACCCTGACGCTGTATATGTGTTGACGTTTGCCATAATCATGCTCAACACTGACCTCCATTCTCCGAAAATCAAGAAGCACATGACGCTTGACTCCTTCAAGAGCAACTTGCGAGGATTGAATGATGGCAAAGACTTCGATCAGACTTTTCTGGAAACGCTTTTTCACGCAATCCGCACACGGGAGATTGTAATGCCGGAGGAGCATGACACAGACGACTCTTTCGAACATATCTGGAAGGAGCTGCTGGTTAAAGTTGACCAAGCGGGCCCTTTGACGGAGACGGATGGGCGCAGTAATGTGTACGACTCGCATATGTTTGAAGTATCCTGGGTGCCAATAACCACGATGCTAGGCTACGTCTTCGCATCAGCAACAGATGACACCGTGTTTAGTCGAGTAATCACTGGCTTCGATCACTGTCGACAGCTCGCAGTGGCGTACAAGATGCCCCAAGTGGTAGATCACATGCTGGCTCTGCTCTCGCGGGTCTCCAATCTGGGTATCGGTGACCTGGCTGCTCCTGAAAACAACGTTCAGGTCACGCTGCCAGACCAGGACCAGACTATCACAGTCAGCGACCTTAGTGTGCAGCTAGGGAATGACTTCAAGGCTCAGCTCGGCACTGTTGTGCTATTCAAGGTCGCTGCGTCCAGTGCTGAGCGCTGTTCTCCGCAAGGATGGGATGTGCTGTTGCGCACTGTGACAAACTTGTACCTCAATTCTCTAACTCGTCCGGTTCTTGGACCCACGCTGCGGCTCGACCGGCACGGCTTACCACAGATACCCGAACTCAAGTCCCCCCACGTAGCACGCAAACGTGGTGCTGGTGGGAAGAGCGATGTTGGGGGGATATTCTCTGCCCTCAGCTCGTATATTGCTGGCTACAGTGATAGCACACCTGAACCGACTGTGGAGGAGATCGAGTCGACACTTTGCAGCATCGACTGTGTCTCTTCATGCAACATCAATGACTTTTACGAACGTCTGGCACAACTGGAGCTCGAGCCGCTGCTTGAATTCCTTAGTCAGCTCGAACGAGTTCTTCCGCAGGGAATCGTTGCGTCACCGAGGGGGAGCGCAGAGCTAGCTGTGAGCGATGCAGATGGCACAGGAATGGACCAGAACGGCAACCGAAGAACAAGTTTGCATGCGCGTCGGAAGAAGCTTTACTATCCTGCCACGTTGTTCCTGCTTGAAATTGCCACATCTTTAGCCGTTCACAATGCTGTGCCGAAAGTCTCTGCCATGGTGCTGGATATACTATTCCCGTATGTCCATCGTGATGCGGAGCACCTACAGACTCGTGTTATCCACCATATTCTGCTGGTGTTTCGACTGTCGCAGGAAGGAGACCTCGGCCAGAAGCTGGATGAATTCCTCAAATCCCTCGCACACACAAACTCGCAGCAACTGAGGAAGGTCGCCCCGTCACTGGTCGTCCCGTTGGCTGGGCTGGCAGACGAGGGCTCATGGACCTGTCCCAGGGTCCTAACGAACCCAGACTACTGGAGAGTGTTGCAGGAATTTGCGGCAAATAGCCATGCGACCCGCGGGATTTTCGAATTCGTTGAAGGAGTTGTGAAGGACACGCCTCAGGATGTGACTGGAGCGAACGTTGTGGAGATCATCCAGGTACTGGACGAGGTGGCCTGCATGGGCGCTGCTGGAGCGCAGGCGGAGCAGCAGATTCCTGGTAAAGCCGGACACTCATCGAAGAACCCGAAATCCGTTAAAGCCCTCGTGGAGGAGCCCGTGGAGCGGGCATTGCGAGCCATAGACGTGGTGTACAGTATGCGGGGTGTAGTGGACCGGATCACTGAGCAGGAAGGTAAATCTGACCTGTGGTTTGGCCACTTGCAGGCTTTTGCGCACCAGTGCCTGAATCCGTGCCGTCAAGTGCGGGGTCATGCCTTCCGCTACCTTGGTCAGATGCTAATGTCTCCGGACCGCGAGTTTTCTAAAGAGCAGTGGCCACAAGTGTTTGAGAAGGGCCTGTTTCCGCTCATCTCGGACCTCCTGAAGCCGGAAGTTTACGACACTGATCCCCGTGGGATGGCCGTGATGCGTCTCCAGGCGGCGTCGTTGCTCTGCAAAGTGTTCTTGCAGTACGTCGTTCGTGTCACCCAAGACCAGCAAGTACTAGATCTCTGGACCCATATTCTTGACACACTTGACCGCCTCATCAACTCTGGACAGCGCGATACGCTCGAGGAAAGCCTCAAGGAGAGTATAAAGAACCTTCTGCTCGTCATGAACGGCTCGGGATTCAACGCTACCGAAGAGTTTTGGCAGGAGACGTGGAAGAGGTTAGATCGATTCGTGCCCGGACTGAAGGAAGAGCTGTTCCCCGAGGAGACACCAAAGGATGCCAAAAATGCGTCATGATTGTACAATAGAAACTATGTAGCAAAGTCTTGTTGGCTCCGCACAGACCAGCGGCATGTCGTGAGCCGTTCTAGGTTTTGAGCCCTGAAACTTTTGGTGACGATGACATCAACATATGAGAAACGGGCAGAGAAGCACAGCTCGGCTGTAGCGCGCCGTCTGCTCCGGCTCATGGCCTCCAAGCGGACCAACCTGTGCGCCTCATTGGATGTGACAACAACAGAAGAACTCCTGTCGCTGTGCGACAAGCTCGGACCCTACGTGTGCATGGTCAAGACCCACATTGATATCGTCTCCGACTTCACGTACGAGGGCACTATCAAGCCTCTACTGGAGCTGGCACGGAAGCATGAGTTCCTCATATTTGAGGACCGCAAGTTTGCCGATATCGGCAGCACGGTGAAGGCGCAGTATTCCAAGGGCGTTTATCGGATAGTTGAATGGGCTGACATCACCAACGCCCACAGTGTGCCAGGCGAGGGCATCGTGAAGGGCCTGGAAGCTGCCGCTAGGGAAACTGTGCCGGACAAAGATCGTGGACTGATCATGTTGGCTGAATTGAGTTCGGCCGGTGCGCTGACTACCGGCGACTACGTCTCCAAAACGGTCGATATGGCGCGCAATAACCGCCAGTTTGTATTCGGCTTTGTTGCTCAGAACAGAATGGCAGAGCAAGGCGATGAGGACTGGCTAATTCTCACGCCGGGTGTCGGCCTCGACGACAAAGGTGACGGCCTCGGTCAGCAGTATCGTACCGTTGACGAGGTCGTCAAAAACGGGTCAGACATCATCATAGTCGGTCGTGGCCTCTTCGGCAAGGGCCGTGATCCGGTAGCTGAAGGCCAGCGCTACAGAGACGCAGGCTGGAGTGCGTACGAGCAAAGGATTCTATAGTCTATGTCGTTATTCATTAGAACTCTGGCTTCAGGGCCATTTCTTCTTGAGCGTATTGCATGCGCATGATTTCGAATACGCACATCCCGACTGATGTGCTAGGAATGCTGCCTAGGGTGTTGCGCCAGAAGCCGCGATAGAACCAGCGAGGCCACTGGTAGTACCATGGGCCGTCACCGCCCTTGCGCTTCCGGGATACGTTAGCCTGCCGCCACATCTCGTAGTAGGCAAACATGTACAGACGCCAAACTGGCACCCGCCGTTGGTTCAGGATATCTAGCGTTTCGAGTCGTGCGAGATAAAGCTTCTGCAGCTTGGTCAGTGGGTATTGCACGGTGTGGACAGCAAAGGTTGACAGTACACCAGCGAGGATCACGAACGAAGGAAAGACAGCCTTGTTCGCGATGTAACTGGTGCGTGATTGCCGCACGGGCTCGGGTTGTGGCTCAGACATCACGGTTACCTCCTCCTCGTTGTCGTCTTCATCGTAAAATGCGCTTCGCCGCTCGGTTTCTTTAGTCCTCGACACAGGCGGAGCCTGCTGGATGTCCGGCACAGTGGGCGGTCGCATGAGGGGGCCATATCGCCAATGGATGAATGTTCGATACCAACTGCCCTTGACCGTCTCGAACGTGGCAAAAAACACACCGAACCCGAGCGATTCCTTGACTAGACTCATTGTGTAGCCAGAAAAGACAGCGGCCGGACCGATCTGTCGGAGCTTCTCCAGGCCGTACGACCACAGGTTGTGGTGCTTCGATTGGACCATCTCAGACACTGAAAACCGCGTGGATATGGCGTCTATTGGCGCAGCAACGAGGGACTGCATGGCGCCCGCCAGCATTCCAGCCTTGAAAGTCTGCGAAAGGTGCAAGTGTGGCTGCTGCACATCGCGAAACCGGGGCAGACTCAGCAGATAGGTCGAGTAGAGTACCACGCCTACTGCTGAGTTCGCCACGAGCGGCGGCAACAGCTGGTTGGGAATGAACTTCCAGCCGTGCAGCCGGATGGCCTCTGCGATCAGGGCCGGGCCCGAGTGCGTGGAAAACTTCCACGGCTGCGAGTTGTACGTAGGGCTGATGGCACGGGGCACCGCAAGGTAGCTGTGTCAGCTGGATGTGGCATTAGGCCGCGGGTTCCTGCAGGCTGCGTCGCACGTGAGTTTCACGTGACTCTGCATCATCACGTGCACGAGGTCACGTGATGCCATCGGGGCGATGCCACGTGACCCAGAGGGGGCCACTCACTCCACGCGGGTTGGTCGGAAGAGCTTGACGGGGACACGAACCCAGAATGCGAAGAACTGGCTCGCGAGGGCCCGTGCGCCCGCGGTCGCCACCCCGACGATGCCCGATTCCTTGTTTTGCTGTTTTTTCCTGGCTCGGGCGGCCGCCGCCTCCTCAGACGCGGGTGCAGCGCCTGCGGCGCCATATGGGACTGCGGGGAAGCTCATGATACACGCCCGCGCCCGAACGCCCCGCACGCTGAGTTCCTAATCTCCTTCCAACCGCCTCCGTCTCCGTCGCTGATTGCAAAATCCGATCCAGGCGATGGGCGCATGCGGCGCTAAGTGTCAACGTGACCGCACTAATTACCCGGCGCGGCGCCGATGAGCCGCACGCGCGTTTGGTGAAATTGGCAGGGTTGGACCGTGGGGTAGATCTGACCACGACAATGCTTCGAGTACGGACGACGGCGGCTATAGCCGTGCTGGTTCTGCTGTTCCTCGGTCTCTACACGCTCCAGACGACCCACGGCGAGGTTTATGACGAGCGACGTGCCGCCCGGGCCGCCGAGGAGGCCTCGCTGACGCGCCGGAACGGCCTCTTGTACCAGCTCCAGGGTGCCTCCCCGCAGCGGGCCTTCCGGCTGCCCGTGCCCCAGCACCGCATCGTCCAGGGCATCCTCAACCCCAAGAACCAGGCCGAAATCGACTCCATCAACGAGAACTACCGCAAGCGTCTCGACGAGCTGGCCCGCGAGAAGAAGAAGGAGGACGACGAGCGCAAGGAGCGCGAGCGCAAAGAGCGCGAGAAGAAGGAGAAGGCTGAGAAGGAGGAGCGCGAGAAGAAGGAGAAGGCCGAGAGGGAGGCCAGGGAGAAGAAGGAGAAGGAGCAGAAAGAGGCGGCCAGGAAGGCAGAGCGCGAGCGCCTCGACAAGATCCAGCGCGAGTATGATGCCGTCCACAAGCCCCAGGACGAGAAGTACACCAAGGAAGTGGAGCCGAAGGCCCTCCACGTTGATGGGCCCGGCCACTTCGACGGCAAAATCACTGTGCTGACCGTGCTCAACAGGCCCGGCACAAAAGCCCACACCGACTTCATTAAGCGGAACCGCCAGATGTACTGCGACAGACATGGATATGACTGCATCTTTGTTAATCTGGAGGCCCTCCATGAGAAGCGCCGCGAATGGGCCCGCTCTGACGCCATTTCTGGATATCTCTACAACGACACCAAAGCTGGAGATAACTCGTGGGTCTGGTATCTCGACTCCCGCGCTGTTATCACCTCGCCAGAGGTAGCGGTTGGTGAATGGATCCTCGCACCTGAGGTGTTGCAGAAGAGGCTCAGCTACGGCGCCCAGTTCACTGACCAGCACGGTCACATTGTGCAGAACCTGTCGTATCCGGCAGAGCTCTCGTTAGACAGCGTTGGAAAGCTCAACATGGTGATCCCACGGCTCCCTGGGCATGGGATTGGTGCGGACTCGTTCCTCGTGCGCCACTGCTTTTGGTCGCAGTTCTTATTTTCGATCCTCGACGACCATCTAGTGGCCCAGAAGAGTGACCACAAAGACACAGAGAAGGACACATTGTTTTATGCCTTCTCGCGGCACCAACGGTTCAGAGACGCCATGGGCATCGTCCCCCAGCGTCTGCTCCACGCTGACGCCATAGGAAAGGACGATTGGTCAAAATGGCAGCCCACCGACCTTGTGGCAGTTCTGCACTGCGAGGGCACTGAATGTGACGACGGCTGGACCCGCGTGAAGGCCCACTGTGAAGCAGCCCTGCGAGCGCCTCAAAACGCAGACAAGCCAGACGCACCCAAGGCAGACACCCCCAAGCCAGAGGCACCCAAGGCAGACACCCCCAAACCAGAGGCACCCAAGGCAGACACCCCCAAGGCAGATACCCCCAAGGCAGACGGTGCTCCAAAGGCTGAGGGCGCACCGAAGCCAGCACAATAGACACGGTTAATATATTTGCAACGACACTTCAAGACAACGCCTTCAGAACCTGCAGGAATACTTCTGGCTCTTGGCCCCCACGAAGCTCATATTTGTTGTCAAAGACGAAATTGGGCACCGACTGCACACCCCGCATCTTGGCACGAGTGAACATGTCCTTCACGGCTTGGCCGTCGTCGTTCTCGAGATAGTTGAGGACATCCTCAGGCTTTGTGTCGGGTACAACAGCAGAGGCCTTCTCAGCCAAGACTTTCCGATCGTAGAGAGGCAAGTTCTCCTCATGGTGCGCCTTGAAGAGTGCACTAGCAACCTTGGTCGCCACCGAATCCTTGTAGTCAATGGTGCCTTTCTCCTGATCCTTCATCTCTGCCCAGTAGATGACTCGGTGCGCGTCGAACGTGTTGCCCATCATGGAGTTGAATTTGAAGTTGATGCCCACCTCCTTGCCGACGTCCGCCACGCGGGCGTGGATCGCGTCGACCTTCTCACGACCATAGCGATCTGCGAGATACTTGGGCTCGGGGATGCCTTCGCCCTCTAGCTCTGGTGCCAGCTGGAAGGGCCGCCACTGGATGTGAACTGTGGTGTCGGGGTTCTCTTGCTTGAACATGTCGATCGCTCTGTCCAGGCGCCGGAACCCGATGAAGCACCACGGACAGACCGCGTCGGAAGTGACTCGCACATCAAGCACTGCTTTGCTAGCCATTGCTGTTCTCTGCCGACCACAAGCCTCTCCTCTCTGGCTCTCTTATATTATCACCGCCACCACGATGTTTGTCAGCCTTACGGCACCATGCATGATCTCACACAGACTCTCTAGACCCTTGGACGGCGCTCGCGGAACCGGTGCTCGTTCCGCTGTGGCTGTGACCTGAGACAGCCCGGACAAGCCGCCACCGGGCGGTGTTTTAGGTGCCGTGCCGGGTCTTTGGGTGGGTTTGCCACCACATCGGACATCGCGCACGGCCCCTCGGGCCAATAACCGAGTCCCGTCACGTGATGAAGCAGCGCATCACGTGATGCATCTTATCCCCTAACCACGATATAGTCACGTGAACTCTGCTCACGTGACAGTAAGGAACTGCAAAATTGACGGCAACCACTCTCAAGGCTTGACATCGCGAGACCGTCACCGACATACAAAATGGACCAGCTCAACCCCAGAGAACAGCAGCAGTTCCAGCAGCTCGTGGAGCAGAAGCAGATGAAGGACTTCATGAGGGTATGTGACCGGTTTCCTGGCCTGTGTACCCGCTAGCTAACGCAGCTCTACTCCGGCCTCGTCCAGCGGTGCTTCAACGACTGTGTCAACGACTTCACATCGGCAGCTCTCAACGGCAAGGAGGAGGGCTGTCTCAACAAGTGCGCCGAGAAGTTCCTCAAGCACTCGGAGCGCGTGGGACAGCGTTTCCAGGAGCAAAACGCCCTGCTCACCCAAAAGCAGGGCATGTAAACTAGTGTACATATATTCATTAGTATCTGTCGTGTGTCTTCACCCCGGACCGTCATCCCTGGCGCGATTTCGTCGCTCAGCTCCACGGAACACCGAGATCTGGGTCTCCACCTCTGCCTGCATTTCGCGCGCCCACCGCGACACATCCGAATCCCACGCATTGTACATGACGGCGTTCGCAAACATCCGCTGAAGTTCTCGCTCGAGCGTGGCGGAGTCCTGAATCCGTCCGTCCTTGACCTGCGCCTTGATAGTGCGCAGATCGGTCGGCGAGAGAATGAGATCATAGTAGTCTGGTGCATCGTTCTTGTTCACAGGCGTTGCAAAGAACGATGCGCTTTTGTGCGAGCTGATGTTCTGCAGGAGCGGGTTCGCCATCGTACCGAAGCGTTTGCTAGATGGCTGCGGCGAGCCGGAAGATAGCCGAGTGCGCTTCAGGTCCTGTGTCTTACCGCCGCCTGTGTTGGAGCCCCTCTTCCGCTTGTTTCGGGTCTGAGATCGCGTCCGAGTCCGTTGCTCTTCCTCTGAGCTCTGTTCGCTTTCATCCGGCTCGCCACCTTCACTGGACACGTCACCTGGCTCGGGTGTTGCATCTGCAGTTTCTGGGCCCTCGGCAGCCGACTCTGGCTCATCGCGCTTGGAACCGCGCCGAGTTGGCCGCCTCCGTGACTGCGGCGTGCCTTCTTTCACTTCTGCCACTGGTGCCTTTACCTCCTCCTTCGTCCCTTCCTCGGCGTCAGACCCTCGCCTGACGCGTCCTGTGATGCCACTGGTATCCTCCCCGGCCTTGCGTAGTCGCTCTAGCCTCCGCCTCTCGCCTATGGTCAAGTCGCTGAGGTCCTCAGGAGAGCTTTCTTCCTCGCTCTTCGGCTCCACGTCGTCGCCTTCTCCAGGCCCATTGGGGCTACGGGGTTCAGGCGATGCCGTTCGGGGAGTCGGTGACTTTGTTCGCTCTCCCTGGGATTCTACGTCCGATTTTTCAGCGGCGACGGGCTCGGTGGTTCTGTAGCCTGCATCGGCATCAGCGGGCTTTGTGTCCTTGGCAGTTTCCGTGTCCGCGGCGCTCTCTGGCTTTGATTGCACTGTTGCCTCCGCCTGAGAGTCGCTTGCGGCCGCCGTCGAGGGCTGATCCGTCGGCACGGCTACTACAGAAGCGGCCTGTGGCAGGTCACGCGCCGCGACCCCAGAGGCGTCGGGCTTGCGCTCGGCCACTGGTATGGGCTGATTCGCATACTTTGCGTTTTCCTTGACAGAGATAACGGGGAGGCTGCCACGGTGGGGTGGCTTGCCGCGAGGCGCCACAGTGTCTGTTGTGCGAGAGGTCTGAGGTGTCTCTGAGGTAGCCACTGCCGCTGCTGCTGCCTTGGATGCGCTGCGTGTCATGTGAGCTGGTTCGGAGGCTTCAGCCTTGGTGGTGGGTCCCAGGTTACCAGTCGGAGTGTGAGCTGGGGAGACCACATTGCTGCGTGGCTGCGAGTGTTGTCCGTCAAGCTGAGGTGTCGCCGTCCCTGGCTCGGCTCGAGGTTGCGGGGCGGTCGTAGACGTAGGTGTAGTGGGCCCTAGACCTGGCGGCGACTGCACAGATGTTGCTGCAGAGGCAGGCGGTCGGTTTGACGCTTGTGACTGCGTACCTGATGCTGGCCGCCCTCCCGTCTGCGGGCTCTGAGCCTGGCTTGGACTTGCGTTATTGAGGTCCGTGAGTTCCTGCAACAGCCGCTCATCGCACTGGCCGCGTTCAATCTGTTCGATCTCCGATTGCTTCTGCGCGTAGTCTGCCTCGTCTTTGCGTATCTGCTCCACGAGGTCGCGGTGGTAGTTTTGGTAGAGGGTGCGGACGAGGGGCCGCAGCGACTCAGGCGACGGCCGCACGGCCGAGTTCTTGGGGTAGAAGTACCCAAACAGCCGGCGGCACGCGTCGGCGGAGAGCCGATACTGCGTGTTGAGCGGGTGGTCCTGGAAGAGACGGCTGAGGGACTCAAAGTAGGGGGGGTCGACCTGAGTGTTGGCCGGGTACGGCGCATCGATACTCTGCTTGTACAGCGTCTGCGCAAACAGCAGATTCAGCAGCGAGGAGCTCATGTTAGACTGCAGGTACTTGTACATCGTGTCCGTTGTCGCATTTCTCGTGGTGGCGTCGCGAGGTTGGTGGTCCGTGGCCGTGGGGCTCACGACCTGGACGTCAAGGGCTCATGACCTCGGGTGGCGATGCGGCTGAGGTGGCGCCAGGGACACGAGGGATTGCGCTCTATCCGCCACTGGGGCGTCATCGCCAAGAGGTGGCCCGCCATTGCAGGCGACCTGTGGCGTCAACGGCCGCGCCGATGTGTAGCTCATCCTTGAACACCGACCAGCGTGCGGCGCACACGTGACTACGCGTCGACAAACAATGCCAGTTGTGGAGCTCAAGAGAGGCGAGACCAGCGCCAGCGCCGGAGACAGCCCGCTCCCGGGGGTCCTGCACACGCCGTCCGGCCTCGCGCTCGTCGAAATACAGGGCGTGGTGAACTTTGCGTCCGGATCCGGCGAGCCGAGCCAGACAACAGAGAAGCCCACGCCACTCGGGGAGCTCGAGTTCCCTGACGCATCGACGGCCACGCTCACGGTCGAGGGCCGCCAGCGACTCGTTGGCAAGATTGAGGCGCTCAAGCGCCCGCTCGCCGTCCTCAGAATGGAGCCCGCGCACGGCGACGGCGGATCCCGCTTTGACGTCGCACACGACGACACCGCAGCCACCACCGCCGAGGTCACCGAGATCATCCGCCACAAGATCGTCTTTGCCCAGCGGCCCGAGCCGCTGATACGGCCGGGGACGGGCACGTGACCACGGAATCTGGGGCCCACGACCTGCCGGCCACACAATCACGTGACTTCACGACCTGCTCGACGCGACCGACGAGCGGCAAACAATGGTGGACGGGGCGCGAGCGGCGGTACAGCGGCAGCTCGACGGCGTCGTGGCGTCGAGAGACACGGCAAATGGCCTGAGGAGCGCGTACGACGTGCTGGCGGAGGCAGCAGCGCTGGTGGCGCGGCACGGCGGCGCGGTGGCGGGGTTCGGCACGGCCGAGCCCGCGGAGCTCGTGGCGCAGCTGGACCGGCAGTTCAAGGCGACTGTGGACGCGCACGCGGCGGTGGAGGCGCACCAGGACGCGCTGAACGAGGTCCGGGCGGCGTTCCGGGACGGGACGATGGCCGAGGTCGAGCCCGGGGCGTTCCAGCAGCGCGTGGAGACGGCAGCGCAGGCGCGGCGGGCGCGCTCCGGGATGGAGCGGTACGGGTCGGGCGAGTACCGCGAGTTTCGGGCGCGGATATGGGCCGCAGAGCGGGCTGGTCGGGCACAGGACGCGGAGCAGGACGAAGAAGAAGACGACGACGAGATGCCGGCGATCGAGACGTTCATGAGCGACTACGAGGGGGCGGACGACGTGGTGGTGGCGCGGACGAAGACGTCGCTGCGGTGTCCGGTGTCTGGGACGTGGCTGGAGGACCCGTACACGGCGGCATGCGGGCACTCGTTCAGCCGGGTGTCGGTGGACGCGATGCTGGCGCGCGGGGGCCGTGTGGCGTGTCCCGAGGCCGGGTGCTCGGGCACGGTGGCGCGGCGGGAGCTGCGAGCGAACCCGGAGCTGGCTGCGCGGGTGGACGCGCGACGCAGGCGGGACGAGGCCCGGCAGCAGCGGGCGGCCGCTGCGCTGGACAGGCTCTAGCGTAGCTCACGTGTGTGTAGATCTGTCTCCTTATCCCCTCCGCCAGCGCGACTCCTAGTCTCGGTACCCTTGGGCCGCAGGTGACATAATAAAAAATCCTCGAGGCCTCGAAGCGTGGAATTAAGATTGCACGGGATTAGGAACGCGTCGGTGAGAGCGGACACAAACCATGGCAGAGGTGATGGCACGGCGTGGAAACACGGGCAGCGTGTACGCGGCCACGTCGGCCAGCGGCGGGTCGGGCTCGAACCGCCAGTCCAAACGCTACTCGGTCGCAGCCCTCTACATGAGCATGGGCGGGGTCGACCGCGACGACGACATCGACGACTCGCTCGCCAAGGCCCAGAAGCACCTCCGCGAGCTCAAGAACTCCATCTCGGAGCAGTCCAAGAAGAACTTTGTCCTCGAGCGCGACGTCCGCTACCTCGACTCGCGCATCGCCCTGCTCATCCAGAACAAGATGGCCATCGAGGAGCAGAACGAGGTCGCCAGCCGTCTCGAGGACAACGAGGGCGTCGACGACGAGTACTTCCCCGACCGCAAGAAGGCCGAGCAGTACGGCAACCTCTTTTTCCTGCTCCAGAGCGAGCCCAAGCACATCGCCACCCTGTGCCGCCTCGTGTCCATGGCCGAGATCGACTCCCTCCTCCAGACCGTCATGTTCACCATCTACGGCAACCAGTACGAGCAGCGCGAGGAGCACCTGCTGCTGCAGATGTTCCAGCAGGTCCTGGCCACCCAGTTCGACGCCACCCAGGAGTTCTCCTCGCTGCTCCGCGCAAACACCCCGGTCTCCCGCATGATGACCACCTACACCCGCCGCGGGCCCGGCCAGTCCTACCTGCGCGCCGTCCTCGCCGAGAACCTCAACGCCCTCATCGAGCAGCGCGACCTCGTCCTCGAGATAAACCCGCTCAAGGTCTACGAGGAGCTCCAGGACCCCCTCGAGGACCCCTACGCGCGCTCGGCCATCACCGCCGAGGAGGCTGCCGCCAACGACCAGGTCCAGCAGGTCATACGGCCCCGCATCGTGCGGCTCATTGGCCTCGCCAACCAGTTGCTCAACACCATCATTGCCAGCATCGAAAAGGTGCCCTACGGCATCCGCTGGATCTGCAAGCAGATCCGTCTGCTCACCCGCCGGAAATACCCCACCGCCACGGACGCAGCCGTGTGCTCTCTCATCGGAGCTTTTTTCTTCCTCCGGTTCATCAACCCGGCCGTTGTCACGCCGCAGGCCTACATGCTCGTCGACCGGCTGCCCGGCGACGCCTCCCGGCGAACGCTCACGCTCATTGCCAAGATGCTGCAGAACCTCGCAAACAAGCCGTCCTACTCAAAGGAGCCGTACATGGCTAACCTGTCGAGCTTCGTGGACTCTAACAAGACCCGCATCAACAAGTTCCTCAACGACCTGTGCGAGGTGCCAGACTTCTACGAGTCGCTGGAAATGGACCAGTACATTGCTCTATCCAAGAAGGACCTGTCCCTGAACATCACGCTCAACGAGATATTCGGCATGCAGATGTTGCTCGAGAAGTACCGCGAGGGTGTTGTCCAGTCTGATACATCTCACTTGGGTATTCTCATCAACGAGCTTGGCAAGGCGCCGTCGCTGGTGCCGCGTGCCAAAAATGGCACGCTTGAGCTACCTCTGTTTGATCGCTGGGAGACAGCCATCGGTGATGTCGACAACGACCTAGACATCACCCGTGCTGACGTAGTGTTCATGGAGACAAAAACGCTCATGATCAACATCATCCGCGCCTTCCCGCCCGGCCACCCTGTCCTGGCCCGGCCCCTCAACCTGCGGAAAATCGCTGACCTGGCAGCAACGACCACTGACGTCGGCCTCGTAAAGCGTGGCATCAAGGCTCTCGATCTGCTGGCAGAAATCGAGGAGTCAGACACAGACGATGCGGAGCTTCTGGTGTCAGAGGTCGAATACGAGCTCAAACAACTGGGCTCGCTCCAAGAGTCCGTTGAGCGAGAGGCACAGTCGCTACAACAAGTCTACAAGATCATCTGCGAGCACAATGAATACCTTCGCTCGCAGCTTGAGACTTACAAGTACTATCTTACGAACGTGCGCATGCACACAGGCTCCAAGAGTGACCGTCCCGTGGGCGTCAATTTTGGTGGCGATTCGGACGACGATAAGCCGCGTCGAAAGAAGGAGCCCGAAACGGTCGAGCCGGCAAACACACTCACTTCCATCACGAGCGGTGGCACTGCTGCCGCGTCGGCGTCGCAGGCCAAGGTGAAACCGGCGGGCGGTACAAAGACAAAGTACAAGGTGGTGATTCGTAAATACACCATCGCGCAGCTCCAGAAGGATGGGGTGATCCAGTCGCATCGGTTTCCGCTCAACGCGGCCAGTCTTGGTGGCAGCCACAATGCCAACCCAACTGTTGTAACCAGTGCAGCACAAACCCAGAGCCAGATCCCCTCAGGGTCCGTCCAGTCGCTCTCACTCCACATTGCTAGCCCAACTCCGGGAACATTTGTGGTGAGCCTTATGCTCAAGGGTCGGCCAGGGCCGCTGTTCGTGCTAGACCTCAAGCTGGACGATCTCCTGGAGATGATTGACAGTGGTAAAGACGCACTTGATCTCGAGTGCCTTGTATTCAACAACAAGGCTCTCCAATCCCTCCTTCAAAAGGACCTTATGAAGCGAAGATAGTGTATTTATTTAGCGTTAGTAATGCGTCGTACCGTGGCGGTCATGAATCATTATTTTGGTTCTAGATACTGTACAAAGGTCAAGCAATGCGGGGCCTCTTTGGGGGCGGCGGAGTTCCGTTCTGCGGCGTGCCCACTGCCGAAGTCCGGTTCGAGTCGTCGAAATTGCCCTCGTCCTCGTGGTAAAGGTCCTCGAGTGACATGGACCGGGGTTTGTGCCCGCTCTTCGGCATCTTTTTGATCTCTGGGGCTGGCCGCTTCTTGGTGCTCTTTTTCCCATTCGTCGCCTTGGCCTCCTCGTTGCTGGAGGACTCCAAAGCTTTATCCACCTGCGCGTCGTCATCAAGGAGCCAATACGCCACCTCACGCGATGACTTCGGGAATGCAGCGTTCTGCGACTTTGCTCCGCCTTCCATAACCACTTGCTGGACATGCTCCTTCTGCTTTGCTCGATCGCGCATGCGTTCTTCAATCGTGCCTTTAACCAGCAGTCGATAAACAGTCACCTGTTTGGTCTGACCCAGACGGTGCGCACGGTCCATTGCCTGCGAGTCGATGGTGGGATTCCAGTCCGAATCGTAGAAAATGACCGTGTCAGCAGCCGTGAGGTTGATGCCCAAACCACCAGCGCGTGTCGACAACAGGAAAACGAAAAGTTCGGGTTTCGTTTGCCAATCATTGACCGTGTCGCGCCGGTCAGACATCTTTGAGCTGCCGTCGAGCCGGCAGTATTTGTACTGCCTGTAAATGAGATACTCCTCCATCAAATTCATCATCTTGGTCATCTGGAAGTAGATGAGCACGCGATGATCGTTGGCCTTGAGCTCCGTCAACAACTGATCCAGTCGGCTCAGCTTGCCGGAGTCAGTTACAAATCGCGCCATGGACGGCATTCTAATCGTTGAGAAGCCACTGCGGGTCAGGTGTAGCCTTGGCAGTGTGCTTTGCAACGGGAATTCACTGAGCTTGACACCCTGCTCGACCATAGCCCATTCCTGGTCAAGAGTCATGTCATACAATGTGCGCCGCACGATGGGGTCAAAGAGAAGACGCTCTTGATCTGTCACTGCTGATCGGTCCGATGCGACAAATTCGGCGGGCGGTGCTTGGGCACGAGGCTCGTATGCCGGCTCCATGACCGACAGATACATTTCTTGGTCGAGCCTATCTTGTACTGAGACAAGGTCCGCCAACACGCCTCCTGTAAGGCACTTGCTCGCCTCCCGCAGGTTCTGCCGAGGGTCGCGTTCCCGCACAAGCAGGAGCCTGTGCAAGGGCGTCACGTCAGTCTCAAGGTAGTTTTCACCCTGGCGTGTACGGTTGTCAAGATCGAGCAGCCGCTCAAACACGCCCCGCACACCAGCCCGCTGCACCTCTCCGAGGCTTTGACCCGCCAGGCGGAGGAACGAGAGTCCACCGTTCCCAGGAGCGTACACACACATGTCAGTAGCAATGCGGCGCCGAGAGCCTGCAAGAGATTTTTCCGACGGGATGTCCAAAATGCCTCCCTCGCGATAGAACGCTTTGGGCACTACCACCTTGAGTGGCGAACGGGTGGAGTAGCGCAATAGCATCTCCTGCGGCTGCGTGCCAGGGATCTGACGATGCACACCAGGCGACTCGCCAAAGTTGCAAAACCCAAACGAGCTCTTCACATCTGCTCGCTCAAACAAATCCGGGTGGTTACACACCTTGCGGAACTGCATGATGAGGTTCATGAGCGATTGATCAGCAGAATCATCTGAGCCGGCACGTTTGGCCTTCTCCAACAAGTCCTGCATCGAGATCTGGGCCTTTACCGTGTTGTATAGGATCTTTTGCCGGTTTGTGAGGTCGCAGTAAACATCGATTTCGATCTTATCACCCAGCTCTGCCTGGACGTGTTTCTTGACACGACGCAGCATGAACGGCTTCAAAATCATGTGCAGCCTCTTTAGTTGTTGCTCGTTGAGCTGGCTGTTGTTCTGAGCGTGCGACTCGATGTCTTTCGAGAACCACTCCGAAAACTCATCGTGGCTGTCGAACAGGGATGGCATGATGAAATGGAGAAGCGCCCACAGCTCTTGCATAGAGTTTTGGATGGGCGTACCCGTCAGCAGAAGCCTGTTGCGACAATTCAGTGCCAGCAGCGACTTCCAACGGGACGACTGAGACGATTTGATGGCCTGTGCCTCATCCAGTATCATGTACTGCCATCTGATGCGCTGGAAATGGGGCGCATCCATCACGACCAGCTGATAGGACGTCACGAGCACATGGAACGGCGAGTTTTCGGTATACTTTAGTTGCTTCCGGTCCCAGAACTTGCGCAACACCTTGCGGTCCTTTGCAGAGCCCCAGTAGGGTAGGACATTGAAACGAGGTACGAATCGTGTGATCTCCTGCTGCCAATTATACAGCGTCGAGCTCGGAGCAATCACTAGGAATGGGCCCCAGATGTTGTGCACCTCTGCCAGATATGCCATCACCGAGATGCTTTGGACCGTCTTACCCAAGCCCATTTCGTCGGCCAGAATACCGTTGATGCCCTGCTCGTAAAGGTTTGCAAGCCAGTTGAGTCCCTTTAGCTGGTACTCCTTGAGAGTGCACTGCAACAGATTGGGCTGTGTCACACTCATGTCGCCCAGCGAAGTCGGATTCTGAAAGTTCATCTCCTCAGAATCGATGTCAACCTGTCGCAGGTCGCCTGACGGCGCAGCAGTGTTGTTGGCACCTGTGTCCACTGCCGTGCCCGCTGTCTCGTTGAACTGCTGCGCCTGCTTTTTGGCCTCGATAGCAGCGTTCTTGGCATTGGCCATTGCCACACGGTGGATTGCCTCGTCATCGCTGGCGTCAAAGTCAATCTCGCCAGAAGGCGTTGCGTCCGCCTGAGGCTTTGAGTCGATTTTGGATCCGATGAAATGGCTATAGAGCTCGGTTTGTGTAATGAGGAAGTTGAGCTTACGTGCCTGACGCCTTGCCTCACGCTGCTCCTCCTCTTTCTTTGCCTGGTCTAGTGCCTCCTTCTCTGCCTTCTTGCGGAGATCGCGCTCCTCCCGCTCGTTGCGCTTCCAAAACATGAGCATTTCGCGCATGCCGCGGCGGGCCCGCGACTGGAGGTCCTTGAGGTTCTTGTTTGTGCGCAGCTGACTCCGCCGCGCCTCCTTCGAGGCCAGCACAGCGGTCTTTCGTGCGTTGCTCACACGGACGTTGAACGTCGACTGCATCAGCCGGAACACCCGTCCGGCGTCCCGCCTAGCCATGTCCTTCCATATGCCGTCGTACACCGTCCAGTACAGCCGGTTGAGCGCCTTCTGCTCCTTAGCTGTGAGCGGTGCTGGTTCGTCATTTTCTGCCTCCGTGTCGTGGTCGGCGTCGTCATCGTCTCTGCGGCGGCGGGCTGCCTTTGCACGTCGTGACTTTGCCGTGTCGTCGGGCACGGGCGTGGATGGTGTGACGGCGTCGAGCGGCTCGGTCTTGACGGCTGTGTCGGGCTTGCCGGACGCGGCACACGCGCCCTCGGGCTCGGCTGAGCGCACAGGCGTCTTGGCCGGCGCGAGCGAGCCGTTCTCGCTGCCTTTTGGTTGGATCGGAACAAAGCCCGTGTCGCCTGCGTCGGCCACGACGCCATTAGTGCCGTTCTCGGTCGCGTCGCTTGGCGTCTTGCGGGCGCTGGGCCGTTTCCGTTTGGGTGGCCCGTTGGCGGGCGTCCGCTTCTTGGTCTCGCCGTCCGACGGCTCGGGGGTTGGGTGCTCCTCCTTGATGGCCAGCCGCCGGGCGGAGTCGTCCTTTGTCTTGCGGGCCTTGGTCTTTGCTGCCTCGCGCTGCTCGGTCTCCCACTCGCGCACGGCGTGGGCCGCGTCGGCCTGGACGAGCTGGGACGCGAAGTCGTGGAGCAGGCTGCTCTTGGCGGCGTAGCGCTCCATGAGACGCTTGGCCTCTGCCTTTTTCTCGCTTCTGCGCTTGTCGGACTCGAAGGACTCGAGCAGGCGGATGCGTGCCTGGAGATCAGCCAGATATGCGTCTTTCTCGGCGGCGTACCGCGCGCTGCCCGGGCCGTCGTCGTCGTCGCGGACGGCGTGATCCGAGCCGTTGAGGTGTGGTGGTGGTGGCTGGGGCGCCGCGGGCAGCGGGTGGGCGAGCGTGGCGGGGGCTGGCGGCGAGTCAGCCGGGGGCGCAGGCGGGGACGAGAAGGTGCCAAACGGCGGGCCCTGGGAAGCAGCGGGCGAAGCCGCCCTCCCCGAGACAGCCACCGCGGGTAAAGTCACGTCCCCGGTTGCGCAGGAGCTGCGGCGGCGTCTTGCACAGGGCCGAGAGCTTCTCCTTCTTCTTCTTTGGCGGCGGAGGAGGGTTTTGCGGGGCCGCGAGGCGGGGGTCGAGGGAGCCCGGGCCGTCCTGCGACGGCAGGACGGGGACCGGCCGCTTCGCGCGCGGATCCAGGACCGGCTGGCGGTTGCAGCGGTTGGTGTCCACGGGCTCCAGCGTTCCAGTCATGGTCCCGAGTGGTTGTCTGGAGAGGTGGTCGGGGACCCTTGTGTTGACAATATGCCCGATTGAGCAGGAGCGTCTGCAGTGTTTTGCGTGAGACGGGGCTGCAGGGTCGCGCAGACAACGAAGGCTTGCCTGTTTGGGCATATCTTATCTGGGCCGTGTCTCCTTCAGGCAAATCTTATCTCCAGGGCTGGGGCCCCCCGTCTTGGGCTTATCTTATCTGCCACCCAGGGCTAGGGCCTGCCGCTTTCGGCCCACGTTAAAAAATGCTGGGGTGTCCCGGACTTTGGCTGCATTCTTCTGGCACGAGACACCTGCCACCAGCAAATCAGACGTGGCCCGCCGGGGGCAAGCGAGACGCCACCAGAGTGCAAACCCCCCTCCCTACACCCGGATCAGCCATGCCGAGCTCGGACGACGACCTCCCGCTCGCGTCTCGCGCCGCTAACGGCCGCAACGGCGCGCCAGCAGTCGCCGACCTGAGCGACGACGACGTCCCGCTCTCTCAACGGGCAGGGCCGGCGGCCAGTGCACAGGCCAACGGGTCCGCCATGGTCAACGGACCGGGAGCCGCCGTGGACGCAATGGCTGACAAGCAGGCCACCCCTCAGGCGACCCCAACCAAGGCGCCACCCACCCCAAACAAACCAGCATCGGCCGTCAAGGCCGAGCCAGTGACACCGAAAAAGCCGGCACCGCCCAAGAAGGAGACGGCCGCGTCAAAACGCAAGGCCGACAGCGCCAAGGGCACGCCGCCCGCCAAGAGAGTCAAGACCGAGTCGGGCAGCGCAGCGGTCGCCAAACGCGCCACAAAGACTAACGGCAAGGCAAAGAGCGAGGATCCGGAGGACAGCTCAGCGCAGAACGGCACCGAGGAGGAGGAGGTCTACAAGTGGTGGGAGGCAGACCAGAACGACGGCACTGTCAAGTGGACGACCCTCGAGCACAATGGCGTGCTCTTCCCGCCTCCGTACGAGCCGCTTCCCAAGAATGTTAAGCTGATATACGACGGCAAAGCCGTCGACCTGCCGCCGGAGGTCGAGGAGGTTGCCGGGTTCTTTGCCGCTATGCTTGAGACAGACCACGCACGCAATCCAGTGTTTCAGCAGAACTTCTTCAACGACATGATTGGCGTGCTGAATGCCTGTGGCAAGCCGGCAACTCACAACGGCGAACCAGTTGAGATCGAGTCTTTCGACAAGTGCAACTTCCGCAAGATGTTTGACCACTTTGAGAAGAAGCGTCTAGAGAAGAAGGAGCTGCCGCCAGCTGTGAAGAAACAGATCAAGGCTGAGAAAGACAAGGCCGAAGAGAAATACAAAACATGCATCCTCGACGGGCGCAAAGAGCTGGTGGGTAATTTTCGGATCGAACCGCCAGGGCTCTTCCGAGGTCGTGGTGCGCACCCGAAGACCGGGAAGCTCAAGGCGCGGGTAATGCCCGAGCAGGTAACCATCAACATTGGCAAAGACGCAAAGGTGCCTGAGCCGCCCGACGGCCATTCGTGGGGTGAAGTCAGGCACGACAACACTGTGTCGTGGCTCGCCATGTGGAAAGAAAACATCAACAACAACACAAAGTACGTGTTCCTGGCCGCCAACTCATCGCTCAAGGGAATGAGTGACTTTAAAAAGTTCGAGAAGGCGCGGGAGCTGAAAAAGCATATTGAGTTCATTCGCCGAGACTACACGAAGGAGCTCAAAGACGAAATCATGGCAAACCGGCAGCGAGCCACAGCGATGTATCTGATCGATGTTTTGGCATTGCGAGCCGGTGGCGAAAAAGGCGAAGACGAGGCGGACACTGTAGGGTGCTGCTCGCTAAGATTCGAACATGTCACCCTACAACCGCCGAGCACGGTGGTGTTTGACTTCCTGGGCAAAGACTCCATCCGGTTTCACCAGGAGGTGGAAGTCCATCCGCAGGTTTTCAAGAATCTCAAGATATTCAAAAAGCCTCCAAAAGGTCCTGGAGACGACATCTTTGATAGGCTCGACCCTTCTATCCTGAACAAGCACCTACAGCATTACATGCCGGGGCTGACGGCTAAGGTGTTCAGAACGTACAACGCCACGCACACAATGCAGGAACAGCTGGCTCTGATTCCAGTAGACGACAAGATGAGTGTGCACGAGAAGATTGTGGCTTACAATGCTGCGAACCGTGCCGTGGCGATCCTGTGTAACCATCAGCGGACGGTTGGCAAGAACCACGAGGTTACCACGGCCAAGATCGAGGACAAGATTCTCGAGCTCAAGTGGCAGCGCAATCGGCTCAAGCGCATGATGCTGTCGGTGGACGAGGACGCGCGTAAGAAGATCAAGACAAAGGGGTTCTTCACAAACTTGTCACTGGGCAAGGACGTAGAGAAGGCGATCCACGCGCGGGTGCTCGAGCGGGAGACGGAGCGGATCAAGAAGAAGTTTGAGAGGGACAACGAAAAGCTCAAGGCCAACAAGGAGCCCAAGATGACGCAAGCAGTGCTCAAGGAGCGGTTACAGGCCGTTAAAGATCTGAAAGCGCAGTATGCCGAGGAGCTCAAGACGGGCAAGGTCGATCCGAAGCCGGCCAACACCACGCTGGAGAAGCTCGAGGCACAGGTGCAGAAGATGGAGGAGCGGATCAAGGCGGCCGAGTTGCAGCTCAAGGACCGGGAGGACAACTCGCAGGTGGCGCTGGGGACGTCGAAGCTCAACTACATTGATCCACGCATCACAGTCATGTTTTCGAAGAAGTACGGGGTGCCGATCGAGAAGCTCTTCACCAAGACGCTGCGGGAGAAGTTCAACTGGGCCATCGAGTCTGCCGACGAGAATTGGCGGTTCTAGTGAATGTATTTTAGACAGTCGCGTTTTCTGGGGAAGAGGGGCTACGTGCGGAGCCACGAGGGGGCGTGGGCGAGGGAGTAGGTGAGCACGGGGTTGAAGGTTTCGATGAACTCGAGGTCGCCGGCGCCCTTGCCGGCAGCGAATCTGCCGTACTCGTCAAAGATGGTGGCGTAGCTCCAGCCCTGGAGCATCTTGCGCATGACGCCGACGAGCACGCCGATGCGGTGCTTGCCCTTGTTGGAGTGGACGAGGACGGGGAAGTTGCGGGTGTCGATGAGCAAGTCGAGGGCGCGGGTGATGGCGTCGGGATCGTTGCCGACAAACGGCTCCTTGGCGGAGCGGACGTAGAGGCTGACAAAGCAGATGCCCTGGCCACGCGCCCAGGCGATGTACTCGGCGTTGTCGGCCTCGCTGCGCTCGCCCAGGTAGATGATAGTCTTGAGCCCGAGGGTCTCGAGGTACGTGTAGTTGATAGGGATGGGGTGGCCGGACCGGTACACGCCGTCGGCCACCAGCGCGAAGTTCAGCGGCGGCACGTACAGCCGTGGGCGTTCCGCCGCCATCCGTGGTCTCGTGCTCTGATCCGACCGGTCCTAATGGCGTGCAGCCAAGCGGCGCCCTGAAAAATCTCAAAGCGGCGACACGCGGCATTCACGGGTACCACCACCACCACGGCACTTGACGGACGGGCGGCCAGACAGCTAGAAACGAGGACACGGCGCGCCACACACCCGACCACGCTCGCTACGACAGCCCCTTCGGACCCAGACACGGCTGTTGCTATAAATAGGCACCCCTAGCCTCCTCAACACGTACCACAGCCACGAACGCGTTGCAACATGAAAGGACGACAGCTATGGTGGCTCCTGGTGGTGGCGGTGGCGGCGCTCGCCCTTCTCGCCGCGCCGGCCGCTGGCCAGGACAACAACAATAACAACAACAACAACAACAACGCGGCGACCACCACCAACAACAACAACAACGCTGCGACCACCACCACCAACAACAACAACGCTGCTACCACCACCAGCACCCAAGGCGGCAACACGGCCACCACCGAGAACCAGCCTGTCACGACGGAAAACACGGCCACCACCGAGAACCAGCCCGCCACAACGGAAAACACCGCCACTACCGAGAACCAGCCGGCTGACACCGCTACCGAAACGACCGAGGCTGCTCCTGCCACAACCGAGACCACCGACTCCCCGGAGACGACTGAGGCGCCCAGCCCCACGACTGCAGAGACGACCGCCAGGGGCGGCTTCACCGTGACGGGAGGCGCGTCGCAGACCGACACTGACGAGCTGCCACTGCCGACGCTGCCACAGGCTACTGTAGCGTTCCCGGATGTTGTCGTTCCGAGTGCCGACGACAACCCGTTCATCTCGCAGAGCAAGCTGCCTCGGGGCACTGTGTTCATCGCCGTCGGCTCCGTGTTTGGCGCCCTTGGCCTTGCGGTGCTCCTGTGGCATCTAGCGGCGGCCTACTTCACCCGCAAAGCGTACAAGCGGCTCGAGGACTCCAACACGTACGGAGACCACAAGCCGCTCTACGGTGGTGATCCGACCACCCGCAACTTTGACTTCCTCCACGGCGGCCCTGCCGAGTCGTCGCTGTCGCTGGACAACCTCAACCCAGCCGGAAAGGCGCTCGGTGGCAAACAGTCGCAGGCGATGGCGTCCAACCTCTTCTTTTCGCCTACGGCCGAAGTCATGACCTCTGCGCAGCAGGGCGGTGCCGCGGGCGGTGTTGCAAGCACGCTGGGCATGGGCGCGACGAGCCAGCGCTCCTCGACCTACTTGCCCAGTGGCTACTACCGCAACTCCACTATGAGCAGCATGACCTCGCGGCCATACTACGGGTCGGCAGCGGCATCGGCCTACAACGGCCGAACTTCTACGATAACGTCGGGCACATCCGGCGGTGGCCTGCGTCCAGGTGGCAGCACCTACGGCCAGCTGCCCGGCCAGCGCGCGCCGTCCGCGTTCCTCGACGACGTGCTGCGCCCCGACGACGACTGACGGCCATGGAGGCGTCTACTAGCATGTAACAATAGAGTGCATTAACGGTCGACCTCGCCAAACACGAGATCCATGGTGCCGATGATAGCCACGGCGTCGGGCAGGAAGTGGCCGCGCGCAATGTGGTCAAAGGCCTGGAGCGACGCAAAGCCCGGCGCGCGGATCTTGCACCGGTACGGCCGCTCGGTGCCGTCCGACACTACGTAGACACCCATCTCGCCCTTGGGGGCCTCGATGGCAGTGTAAGTCTCGCCTGGCGGCACGCAGTAGCCCTTGGTGTAGAGCAGGAAGTGATGGATGAGGGCCTCCATGTCAGTCTTCATGAGCCCGCGGGGCGGTGGTGCGATCTTGAAGTCCTCGACCTTGACGGGGCCGGCCGGCATGTCGTTGAGGCACTGCACGATGATGTTGAGGGACTGGCGGAACTCGGCCATGCGGATAAGGTAGCGGTCGTAGCAGTCGCCGTTGAGGCCCACAGGCACCTCAAAGTCGACCCGATCGTACGCGTCGTATGGCATGGCCTTGCGGACGTCCCAGGGCACGCCCGAGCCGCGCAGCATGACGCCGGACAGCGAGTAGTTGAGGGCGTCCTCAGCCGTCACGGGGCCAATGCCGACCGTCCGCGTCTTCCAGATGCGGTTATCAGTGAGCAGCTCCTCAGTCTCGTCGATGCGGTCGCCAAACTGGGTGGCCCACATGTAGATGTCGTCCAGCAGGCCGGCGGGGAGGTCCTGGGACACGCCGCCGGGCCGCACGTAGGCCGCGTGGAGACGGGCTCCCGAGACGCGCTCGTAGAACTCCATGAGCTTCTCACGCTCCTCAAAGCCCCACAGGAACGGGGTCAGCGCGCCAACGTCCATGGCGTGCGACAGCACCGACATGAGATGGTTGAGAATGCGGGTGATCTCGCCAAACAGGGTGCGAATGTACTGGGAGCGGACCGGGACCTCGACGTTGAGCAGCTTCTCGACCGCGAGCGAGAAGACCTGCTCGTTGGTCATCATGGACACGTAGTCGAGACGGTCAAAGTAGGGGAGGGCCTGGACATATGTCTTGTACTCGATGAGCTTCTCAGTGCCGCGGTGCAGGAGGCCGATGTGGGGGTCGGACCGGAGGATCTCCTCGCCATTGAGCTCGAGGATGAGACGGAGCACGCCGTGGGCCGCCGGATGCTGGGGGCCAAAGTTCATGGTGAAGTGGCGGATTTTTGTGTTGGTCTTGTGGGCGTGGTCGACCGTGTCCTCGTTCTTCCGGCTGAGGTCCTCGACGAGCCGCGACACGCGGGCCTCCGAGTCGTCCACGGGAGGGCCCACGGGCGAGGCGGTGGTGAAGCCCGTGTTGTCTATGCCGCCGGCGGGCGGTCCCTCGGCGGCGCGCCGTATGCTGCCGGCGGCGAAGAAAAAAAAAAAATACCAAAAGCAACCATCGGAGCCCGCTACATATGACGAAGTGTCAGAGCCACACACAGAGAATGACACCGACAGATCTATCTAGCGACAATATCACGGACACCGCAACAGTCCATCCACTATCTACAGAG
>JANJPH010000051.1:0-46728 GCA_030407195.1 [Candida] tunisiensis
GCAGAGAGAGCACTGGGCCACGGCCGTGACGGCGCCACACGTCGCTACCCCGGCCAGCCTCCCGGACGATCGCCCCCATCCCCGCCCGGTGGGGGCGCGAATCGCTGCCGCTGATGAGATCTCATTTAGCCCAGGCGAGCGCTCTGGCTCCATTAATGCACCACTCTGAAACTGACGTGCAGAGACAAGGGTCGAGGAGGAGCAGGACGGACGGCGGGGAGGAGGACGACGGGGAGGACGGCGAGGAAGGTCGAGGGATACGTCGGACGGCGGATAGGCGGGCCCGAGGCCGGGCCTGTGGCCGGCGGGACGGACCAGAGCGGCCGGCGGCCATCGCCAGCACCCACCCGCCGCCACCTCCCCACACGCGTGGTGAGACATGCAGGACCCCGTTAGATAGCCGAACGCAGAGTTCGCTAGGTAGCGTGGCGGCCGGTCTCAGGCCCACCGGAGCCGCTAGGGGGCCCGCTCAACCCTGCAACGCCGCGGCCCAGGGCCGTCTGGGCCTCTCGCGCCCGGCGCCAGCCCGTGCCCCGTGCAGAGGGCCACCCACGGCAACAGCCCATTTGCGCCCGGCGCCTCGTATATTGCATTGTTTAATTAGGAAGCGCCCCGACGATGCGTGCATGAGAAATGTGAAACGCATCGAGACCTCGCGAAATGCCCTTTGCACCCACGCCGGGCCAGGCACGACCACGCTGACCAGCTGCACGCCAGGACCGAGCCTTTTTTTTTTTTTATTTTTGCTCCCTGCTTCGTCCTAATCTCTGTCGTGCGGAGACGTCCCTTCACCATCGCCCTTATACAAGCCGTCTGCGCCCTGCGATGGACGCTTGAGGTCAGTTTCGCATTGCTGGCTGTCTCGGACCTGTCTAGGCCCCTTGACCCCGTCTGGACTTTTAGTCTCCGACCGTCTGCGCTGTCCTGTGGACGGCTGGGCCTCTGATCATCGCCCCGACCTGTTTACGCCGTCCTGTTCTTGTCTACGGCGTCCTGTTTGCGGCGTCGCCTCGACTTGAATTCGATTACGGCCATCGCCTGGAGTTTGATTGGTACACCTCGGACCGTCTCCAACCAGCCTTCGACCACCGTTGACGTGGATCGTCTCCTATCAGCCTGACTTGTTGGACAGGCACGACCAGCGTGGACTGTCACCCCAGTGTCCACAATGACCACCCTCAACAAGAGCGAGTGGGCGTCCCCATACAACAGCCCAACCAAGTACCGCCTCAGCATCGGCAGCCACCGCCACACAGAAAGCCTCGGCGCATCAGACTGGGCCGCCGTCGACCCCTCCCCGGCTCCAGCACACATCACGCCGCCCGCGAGCCCCCGGAAGCCCCAGGAAGGACCGACGCCGCCACCCAAGGACAGCAAGTATGACATGGCACACTTCTACCGCGTCGGCCTGGACCCCGAGTACGAGGCGTGTGTGCCCCGCGCCGACGACGACACACCCCGGCCCCATAGCCCGACAACGCCACGCCACGGCCCGCGCCACCAACACTCACACTCCTTCTCGCACTCGCCGAGCCGGCGAGACGCCTGCCCCCCAGCCACCAGCGACACCGTATGGCTGTCGCGAGAGGAGGCACTGCGCGGCCTCGCCGAGCTGGCGCCACCGCAGTGGAAAAGCGGCGAACGCTCGACACAGAGCTCCCCGGGCCACCGGCGTGTGTGGAGCGCGGCCCTCAGCTCTGCGGGTACCTCAGTCCTGAGCACCTCCAAGTCGGATCAGCCCATCTATCTCTCTGACGGCACCACAACACCCGTGCAGCGGACTGCCCGCAAGGCAAAGAAGACGTCTCGCGACGAGCGCAAGCGAAAGAAGAAGAAGCATAAGGAGTCCAAGGACCGCGACCGTGCGTGGCTGCACGACGAGCTATCACCTGCACCAGAGTCCGTCTCCAGCGAGCACGAGCGGTGGCAGACATCGACTGAGAGACTCAGCCAACTGTATGCCACTCCTACCGAGCCGCTTGTACTTGTCACAAAGGGCTGCTTGTCCGATATCGCCCCGCGACCTTCGACAGATGGCGCCGAAATCCCCGGCGAGCCTGCCGAGCCTCGCAAGGAACGGAAGAAGAAGAAGAAGGAAAAGACAGAGCGCAAGAAGAAGTCCCACAAAAAGAGCTCGTCAAAGAGTGCCATCCCTCTCATCATCGACGGCACTGCTCTGCCCCTCATTCCGACCCCTCCACCTGATGCCAGACGAGATACCCCTCTTGCTCCACCCCGAGACGCAGGTACCCCTGAGCTTGAGCACCATGACGACCGCCTGTCTCTGTACTCCATCCAAATCCTTCCCCCGGACGTTGGGTTTGCAGCGGACAGGGATAGTGTAACAGAAGCCAAGCTCAACGAGCGTAGCAGCGTCTACACTTTTGAGGGCTCTAGCATATACTCTGGAGATGACTTACCAACACCGTCCGAGTACGACGGACCAGAACGGTCGCCACTGGAGCAGCAGTTCTCGCCACTCATGGAGGCCAACCCGTACTACTCGCCACATGCCAGTTACGCCTGGACCGACTACACCATGCTCGAGAGCATAGAGGAGGCAGAGGAGGAGGACGTCTCCGCTGAACCATTGCCAGTTGTCCCGCCACTGAGGATCGAAGAGCCTGCACTGCCCCAGGCTGAGCCACAACTCAAGCTGTGCAAAAGGACTCCAGACACATCTGTCAAGCAGCCATCAAAGCTATCGAAGCAGTTGTCACTCAAGCTCTGTCCAAACTGGCACCGCGACATACCTCCTGACACTCCCAGTGCTTTCCATGACGAGCCACCAGAAGCCGTGGTATCTCTCAGGACCCCATTATCACCAGAGCAGCAGCCGGTCATTGACTCACCCGCACACCCTCGCGAACGGGCCGTGCGGCACAGCATGAGTGCTCCGAGCGGCGAGTCGACTCAGTCCCGACCACGGCGTCTGTCGCTGCCGCAGACTGTTCGAGAGCGTGAAGTGGCACCTGTATTTCTGCCGATCAGTCCTGATGGTTCACCAACGCCGGAGCGAGCCGCCACACCCGTGAAGCACCCGGCACATCACATCTCGCTGGAGGCCCTTCGGCGGCACGCGGAAAAGGAACAACAACGGGAGAGTCCGTCGTCCCCAGTCGCTCCTCACACAGCAGACACCCAAGCAACGCCCCGTCCAGAGGATGATTACACTGACGCCCCCGTGGAAACCCGGAGGATCTCTCAGGAGTCGTACGCGGATCAGAGTGCTTCAGCTTCGTCACAAGATGTATCGGCGGACGTCTCAGCAGAACAGAGCTCTCAGGAGGAGGTCGACGAGGTTGAAGAGCACACACCCGCTTCTCCAAAAGTGACTGTAACTGATCCCGAAGTGCAACCCATCACGGCCCGGATGCCAGGCGTCTTTCCAGTCGACAGTGTGCCCGACCTCAGTGAGTGCAGCACCGCAGAAAGCGATGAGAACGATGTGCCACATCGGCCGCGGACGCCGGAGTTCAAACGTCCCCTCCTTCCACGGTTCCTTCAGAAGACTCACGAGCCAGCCACCCCAAAGGCGCGCACAATGCCAGAGGCGCCTAGCGAGACGCCAGGGAGCGCGGACACATTCTACACCGTTCACGAGTCGATGTATGACTTCGATGCCACAGAGGGGCTCACGCGCCATTCGTCGCGGACGAATCTGGTGCTGCCAACACAGTCCACCATCACCATGCGCGAAAGCCCCGTGAAGCGGCCACCAGAGCCTCAGAACACGGCCAAGCACCACAGAATGAGCTCCCTATTCGACCTCCGTCGCGACGACCGCCACGCAGAGCAGGACCGGCTCACGGCTTTGCTGCTGTATGAACAACAGTTGCAGCGCGAGACAGAGGCTGGCCCGGTCTTTCGTGGACATAGGCGGCAACAGCCCAGCAACAGCAGTACTGTGACGGCAGGGAGCACCAACTTTGCCGCCAAACGCACGAGTATGGCCTCTGTCCTGAGCGGCAGCAGTGCGACCACTCTGCTGAGTGCAGGTGCACACCCTATCGTTGGCCCGCCTCCTTATCTCAACATCAAGCCGCGTGTGAGCTCCATGTTTGCCAAGTCGAGCACGTCTGGTACAACAACCGGTGCAGCCACACCAGTGAACCCCGCGCAGCAGTTTGGTTCGGTGCAGCCGCGGTCTCGGCGGTCGTCCTTGCGCCGACCCGCTCGGATCCCGCTTCCGGCATCAGGCGGTGAATCCGAACAGGGCGGGGCATGCCCCACCAAGCAGGTGGGGAGAGCGGTGGCCCCAACTGCCCAAATGGCTAGCGAGGACGGGAAGGGTGGCTCCAGGTTTCAACCGACCTCATCTGACTCCCGTCCGGAGCAGACAGCTACCGACGAGGCACGCACTCATCGGGCGGAGACCGACACTGGCAACTGGACTATGGGAGTGGGCACATCTCGGCTGGCAGCTGATGGCGGTATGTCCGTAAGCTCTGCTTGCCCGGGGGCGCCGTTGAAACCTGACGCTGTCATGGTGGGCAGTGGCGATACAAGTCGGCGCCGGTCGCATCGCAGGAGGCACGAGAGGGAAAGCCGGACGAGGTCACCAATGAGCCCCTCCCAGGCCACGGGTGAGCTTCCACCGGCGCTTGGTACTCTCAAGAGGAGTCCTCGTTCAACCAGCATTCCTCCTGTCATCTACCCAGGGGGACTCGAACGTTCAGCAGCTATTCCAGTCCCGGGCGTGACACCTCGTTCAGCAAGCGAGCCACGTGACTTGCCTGGCGGCTTCTATCACCTTCCCACGGGGACTGAATCGGTAGAGTCGCTGCCACCGCCGCCAATCCCAGCAAAGAGCCCTAGTCGCAACCTGTACGGCAGCGTGCTTCACAATCTGCGTGCGGCAAGTGGCGACAGTGCCAGCAGTTCGAATGCTGTAGTGACTCCGCCAGTGGAGGTCACGGGCCGATTCAAGGGTCAGCTGCCACAACTGAGCACGAACGACCCGACGTTGGCAAACATGATGCACCGCGTCAGATCTCTATCGCCACGGGAAGATGCTAGTCAAAACAGCAGCCAAAGCAGCCTGGAAAATCGGCGTCTCCCGAGGTACGAGGAGCTACGTGACGACAGCTCCTTGGACGATCAGGAGGCGGATCTTGAGAGCTCCAGTTCTGTAAACGATACAGACTATGAGGGCTCCATCGCCAGCAACAGGCAACGCGGGTTCCTGAGAAGCAATGGCGATAGTCCTCACCCGTACGCTCTGCCGTCGTTCAGGGCGTCTCCCAAAGGTGTGCTGTCGACATCGTCAGGTAAGGAGGCGTCAACAATGTCGACATCATCATCGTTCCGCCTGGGCCATCGATCTTTCACGCCTTCGCAACACACTATGGTTCTTGCAGCTCTGAATGCGCACTTCCCGCAAGGATCCGCCTCGTCGGAAGCCGATATCCTCCGTCAACCGTCCCCGGCATCTGGAACCGGACCTGGAAAACCCTCGTCCTCAGAGAGCAGTGCGTCCAGTAACTGCAACTCCCTTCGTTCTGGAGATTCTAGTACCGGTACATCGCCCATGTTGCCTCACTACGCCACGACCCAGCCGCGTAACAAGCGTGACGACCCTTCGATTCAGCACTTCGTAGAGAGCTTTGTGTCGACGGAGCTCTCCGTGTTGGACCGGTTTGGCGAATTCTCGGATGACGGTGGATGCTTGTCGAGCGCACAGGAGAGCACGACCGATCTCGTTGTTGCAGAGGCAAATGCGGCAACAGGCGGTGCGATTCCTCGCCGTCCAAATGGACGGTACCAGGACCCCCTGGGGTCCAGGCGCATGTCGATCTTGTCGAACGACTCCTCTTCCAAATACTTTTCTGTGACGTCTACTGAATCGGTGGTGTCGGACAAGTGTGGCCCGGTGGCCATAGATATGCCTGGTTTGGCTACTTCTTCTGAAAGTCCGAATATCTCTCAGATCCTGGTGAAAGAGCTTCCCGAGCTATCCGAGGAGGTTGAGGACCCTGTATCGCCTGTGGCATCCGGAGAAGTTCAGGCCATGGATTCTCCTGACATCGACTACCCAGTTTCTCCAGACGGAGCTGGGTCGCAGTCCAGCTGTAGCACAGTGGCACATTCGGAGGTTCTCCGCAAGAACAGTACGTTTGGGAAGCTGCGCAACCTTGGTCGCCGTCTCGCTACTACTAATAATTATAACGGGGTCCAGGGCTGTGATCCGCGCGAAAAGCTTACCTCTCCATCAGGGGCGAGGATCGGCGACAAGTCACCAATAATCCAGATGCGCTTTGCAAACGAATGGGGAACCTGATAGTATTTATTAAGTTAGCATAGTTTCTCAATGTCACCGTTATTGCGGTTCTCCATTTCTAATTGATCCTTTACAGGAAGTAGGAAAGAAGGCCGAAAATACCAGCCAGAAGAGTAGGAGCCACGACTGAAGCTGCAACACCCTCAGAGACCGACGCAGCCTGGCTGCCAGTCGCAGAGGAACCCACACCCGTGCTAGTCCAGGTGCCGTTGGTGCTCGTGCTATTGCTGCTCGAGCCCGTGCTGTTGGTGCTCCAGGCTCTGACAATGGCGTCCAGGACAGGGCCACCCGGACCGATCGCAGTCAGGTTGGGTGCCTCGATAGGGATGCTCTTGTCGTTGTAATAGCCAGGGGCAGAGTGGTTGTTATAAAGGTTAGTGGTGTCCACCTCGCGGTTCTGAAAGCCTGTCTGGTTGGCGACCAGCTGGAACACGTTGGCACTGGCATCCAGGCGGCCCAAGTTGGGGAGCTCCCAGTTGGCCTCGACGGTAGCAATCGTCGAGTAGTGGTTGTAGAAAGTATTATCTTCAGTGCCGTAGAGCTCCTCGGGCACAGCACCACCGAGAAGCAAGGAGTAGACCTTGTTGGGGATCTCGTAAGTGTCGTTCTCGTCGAAAGTGAGCAGAAGAAGGGTGTCCTTCATAAAGTACTCGTTCTCAAGCAGGGGCTTGATGAAGTTGAGGGCCCACTCGCCGGCAAACGTAATGGTGGTGTCGTGACCATCGTTGGTCATGTTGGGAGTGATGAACGCCCACTGCGGGAGCGCCTGGTTGTCGAGATCACGCTGGAACTCGGTAAAGTTCTTGATCTGAGCCAGACGGTCCTCGCGGTTGGCCACGGAGTCGAAAATGACCAGAGGGTTATGTTTACGAACATAGTCAGGCACGAAGGTCTCCTGGTTCGAGTAGTTGAAGCCCTGGAAGCCCGTGTAGGGAAGGTGCTCCTGGTATTCGGCCCAGCTGATGTTCTTGGTGTCAAGGAGGTCCACGACAGTGGAGACGTTCTCGGGAATGCGGTAGAAGGCGTCGTCACCGATACCAAAGTAGTCGCCACCAACTGAGGCAACGTAGTTGGGCTCAGAGGGGTGGGTCACAGCCCAGTAGTTGGTGAGGGCAATGGCCTGCTTCTTGAGCTCCTGGAACGACGCATCGCCCTCAGCCTTGTCGAAGTCAGTGTTCTCCAGCCAGATCTGGTAGAAGCGGGTGAAGACCCTGCCCTCGGTGTACTGGTCGCCCGCGTAGCTCGCCGAGGTGGCGGTGGCTGCGGCCGCCTCAATCTGCGCCTTCGAGGGCTCGATGGTAGAGTAGACGGGAATGTTAGAGTCAACAGCCTCCTTGAGATAGAAGGCGGCAGCAACGCCTGCCAGCGCAACAACACTGAACTTCATGATAGTCTCTGGCGATTGAGAAACAACCGGGCCGATTGACGCAGGTTTATATATACCGGGGAAGGTGGTGGCCGCGGATAACGCTGGCAATTGCCCGACGATCGGTCAGCCGCGCGACTGGTCAGTCCTCGGTTGGCTCAAGCGCAGGCAGAGCTTAAGCATGGAGTCAGATACGTCCAGACACACTCGGGCCCCCCAATGCCGCTACATGCGTTAAAACGTGCCGCGTGCCGTCTAGATGCCGAGAGGCCCCTCGTTTCAGCACTTGTCCTCGGCGTCCTTGGTGGGTTTGTCCGTCCCTGTCGACCAGGCTCCTGTCCGCCTTGTTGGTGCCTTGCTGTGCCATTCCGTGACGTTGCCCACATGCACCGCCTTTCGCGAAGTTGCATGACACACAAAGCTTGTGTGACAATCCGCCAATCGGCACGATGCCATTGCACACACCTCGTGCCCCCACTTCCTCCCCCACGTGTGTGCCGCGCCTTCCCTGTCTCGCGTTGCCGCCAAAGCGCCCCTCTTTTTGAACCCTTGTAGGCCGGCAATCGAGCCCTGCCGTCTACCAACGCAGTGCCTAGGCAAGGCACGTGGCTTGGCGGCGGAATCGTCGTTCCACACCGACGGGTGCCGAAGGACACCGCCGGGGAACTTTCATGGCTATCAAAAATAGTTTATCGTCTGCTAACATACTTCTGCTCCGAATCAACCTGTCGCGACAGAGCGTAAATGGCGCACAGCAGCGAATCAGGCCGTGTGTCGTCGAACACGATGTCGCTGAGTGCGCAAGCTACGCTGTACGTGTTCAGATCAACTCCCTCGCCGACCCGGTCGCCCCTCGCAAAATCGTCTTGACTCCGAGTCACCTCCGCAAAAAGCACTAGCCGGAGACAAAACAGCAGCGGCCGCAATGTCGATGATGCCCCACTGCCGCTCTTGAAGGGGCCCTTTTCCGTAAGAAGGTAGAGCACTAGACCCACGTAAAGCGTGCTCTGGAGGGCGTCACGCTCGTCGCACAGAAGCGCAAAAAGAACCTTATGCAGCGCTTCTATGGCCGCCTCTACGCCCTTGTCGGCGGTCCCAAAGTCCATCAAGCCGTTGTACTGGCGACGGAGGAGCCACAGTTGTTTTGCATCGTGCACGACTCCCTCCTTGAGCGCCCGCCCTTCGGGCCGGGTAGGCGGCCGCCTCCATGTCATGTCCTCGACCTCAACGCCCGGCTTGAGCTTCCCGTTCCACTCATAGAGATCGTCCAGGCATCTGTCCGCTACAGCGAGTCCGTCAGTAAGGATGGCGCGACAAGTCTCGTCGCTTCCTACCCCGACGACCGTGGTGCGGAGCTCGTCGAACGCATTCCGCTGCTCTGGCGTAAACTCTAGAGGACAGTGCGCCGGATCCAGGAGATAACAGCGGTAGAAAAAAAGCACAAACCGACAAAACATTTTCACCATCCAGCGGTAGTGCTTGAGAGTCCCCTCATGTTCTAAACGTCGCCGCGCCACCGAGCTGCCCTTGCGAACTGTCAGCTTCCTCGTCTGTTGAAAGCTCTTCGGATCGTCGAGGTCCCTGTACACCACGTTCAGATAATAATCCGCTAGGTCTTTGACGACTGCCTCCTCCTTGTTTGACCCCTCTGCAGCCCGGAGCCTGTTAAGCTCGTTAATCGTACAATGCCGTTCCGATGCGTGTCGCACGTAGCTCTCAAGCCCACATGTTCTCGCGTACATCGGGAGCTCTCCCATCACTTCCCCTAATAATGGAGCTGCCACGATGGAACCAGAGGTAGCCTCAGCCGTCGCATCAGCTCGCGCAGTCCGCTTCGCCTCGAGCGTGGCATCACGGCGGTAGGTATTGAGCGACTTATAGAGATCGAGAGCCCACATGAAGACCTTTGCTGTTCCCGTCCCTCTTTTGAACACAGTGCGGCACAACGCTAATGCAACGTTGTAAGTGGTGATATTGTAGGCCTTGTTGACGTACTCATCGTGGTTCACCACATCATCCACGCTCCTAGTCGCTTCGGCTAGGGGTACCAGCCGCAGTCCGTACAAGAGTTTGCAGAAGACGTGGCTCGCGCCGTCATGAGCCTTGTACACGATAACATCGTTCAAACAGAGCATGTTGAATGCCTGCGCGAATAAGGCGGCGAGTGGCTCCCTGTCGTCGAGCAGGACTGAAATAAGAGCCTTGTGTAGACATTCCAATGCCAGATCGAGTTCTGGATCATCAGTATTGAAGTTCATCCACCCTTTATACCGGTTGCGAATGCTCCAGAGGTCTGCAGGCGTCTCAGCAATCGTATCACAGCGAGGGCCGACTGTGGCATCGCTGCGGCCTCTGTGGCGGTAGCTCGTCCCGAGGGTGTCGCGCCGCCGGCCGTTCCCAAGATAGATGTCACTGACACAACTTTTCAGCTGCTCTAGTTTGGTGCTGAGGCTCTGCGCGGCGTGCGACCGTCCAAGGCCGGATGCCGCCTCTGCCAATGCACTCCAGGCTCCAAACTGCGCCTCTGTGAAGGGTAGGGGGCTCGGCATTGCTCCAGGCAAAGGGCGAGCCGCGTCCAGGGGAGGGAGGAGAGCCACTGCGCGCTGGTGACAGCGGTAGATGAGCATGACGAATCGAACAAAGAGCGTTTCATACTCGGCGTAGGACTTTTGTGAGCTCACATGAATGAACGAATTGAATCTGTTTGGGACGTTCGACATCCTGTCGCGAGCCATAATGATCAGCTTGAGCTCCTCAAAGTGTTTGGGGTCGTCCAAGTCCCGGTATACCACGCTGTAATAATACCGCGCCAGCTCCGTAACGGTCAGCTCCTGTGGCGACCAGTTCTTCCCGCCTGCCGCTGCGCGGGGGTCGCTGAGATCCTTGATCTGGCGCATGGAGTCGATGCCTATCGCTACCAGGTCGTCACTGAGGTCGTCCATGCGAAAGTCGATCGCATACCTGGGTATGGCCTCAGTAGGGCTACGGCCGCTGCGGGACGGTGGCAGTTCGTATTTGGTCTTGGGTGGCACTGTCGAGGCCAGCTCTTCGGGTCCGTTTCTCGCAGCCTTGCGCCGTCGCCTCTTTGTGTCGGCATTTCTGGCGTCATTCTCAGCGTCAGAAGAGGTATTGCCATCGCTCGGCGCCACACGACGTCGCTTTATGGGTGTACCACCAGCCCGCGATGGCCCTCCCGAGTCTGACGCAGACCGAGGGTCTGTAGGCGAGGCCGGGTGCGTGTCAACAACCGCAGAAGGCGGCTCAGGTGCACCAGCCGTTGCCAGCAACGGATCGTGGGTTGCCAGTACGCTCATGAGGCCGGTTGTCGTCCACACGCTTGGTTCGGTAGAATCAGGTCTGCATTTCGTGCGGCTCAGACATTTGTTGTTGTAGCAACGAAACATAAACATAACATCTCTAAGTTTACCCTATGTAGAAAGAGAGCCCGTGGCACCGAGGACCGGGTTCTCTGTGTCTAGATCTATAGTAGCGAGCCTGCCGCCTGGTACCTTTCGGCTGGCTTACAGCTTGATGCCGTAAGCGTTGCGAGAGATGAGCACGGGGTTAGTGGCCCAGTACTCCTTGATGCTCGGCAGAATGTCTCCGCCGGCGCCCTTGGCAGTCACGTTGGGCGCGGGGATCGGGGTGTCGAGGTCGCTGAGATAGCCCACAGGCGGCTTCTTGTTGTTGTAGAGGTTGCTAGTATCGACCTCCTTGTTCTGGAAGCCGGTACGGCGGGCGACCACGTCAAACACGTTGGCATCAACGTCGCCACGGCCAAGGTGGGGCAGGCCCCAGTTGTTCTGAACAGTGGAGAGCTGCGAGTAATGGTCGTAGAAAGTGTCATCGGTGGTGCCACGGAGCTCAGTGGGGATGGCACCGCCAAGCAGGATACCGAAGACCTTGTTCGGGATCGCATAGGTATCGGTTTCGTCGAAGGTCAGCAGAACAAGGGTGTTCTTGGTGAAGTAGCGGTTCTGCAACAACGGCTTGATGAAACCGCCAGCCCATTTACCAGCAAACTCGATGGTGGTGTCGTGGCCATCGTTGGTCATGTTAGGGGTGACGAAAGACCACTGCGGCAGAGCGTGTCTTTGCAAATCCCTGTAGAAGAGCGTGAAGTTCTTAATATGAGAACGGCGCTCTTCATTGCGCGCCACCGAGTCGAAAATAATGAGAGGGTTGTGCTTGCGCACATAGTTGTTGGCACCATTCGCGTTCTTCAGCTTGTAGCCCTCATAGCCTGCATACGGCAGAGCCTCCTGATACTCGCCCCAGGAGATCTTCTTGGTTTCAAGCAGGTCAACGACAGAGGGAATCTCCTCAGGCAGACGAGCGAAGTTGTCGTTGGGGCCACCGAACAGGTCACCACCAACGGAGCCAACGTAGTTGTACTGAGAGGGGTGAGTGAGAGCCCAATAGTTGGTCAGCGTGATGCCCTGCTTGGCAAGGTCGGCGAGATCAGACTGACCAGCAGCCTTGTCGTAGTCAGTGTTCTCGAGGAAGATAACGACGAATCTGTCAAACGCTTTGCCGGAAACGTACTTGTTTCCCGAGAAGCTCTTGACAGGCGCAGTCGCAGCAGCCTGCGCGATCTGGGTGGCATCCGGCTGAATAGTCGAAAAGACTGGAGAGGTGGTGGCAGCGAAAGCTGCCCCAGCGGTCGCTGCAAGAACCCAAAGAGACGACAACATGCTTTGCTATGCTCGTCTCAACATTGTAGCGCACTAGCGGATTCAAATATAGTAAGGGGAACGGCACCAGGATCAGCAACAATGCCGCGCCGGGAGATCTGCATGACCAAGAAAGCTTATTGACGTCGGGTGTGAGCCACGCCGGACCCTACAGCCAGTGCGATGGGAGCCCCTGCACAACGTGGTTGCAAAACGGCCTGGCAACGGCTGGGAAACGCATGAAAAGAAGTTGAACCCTGGGACTCGTGTCTGTGTCTCTCGAACTGTGCTCGGGCCCAAGGAACCAAACTATCGTCGTATACCTTTCGTAATGGCTCGACTGGTTGGTACCATTGTCGCTGAACGCCTCCGTGGCCGCGGTCTGAGTGGTGACTAGCACGGAGGGGCTCGAGCTTTCCAGGACAAGTTCCACCCATTTGTGCGTGAACATCTCACTGTCCGCCTTGCCCAAGATCCAGGACGGTGGGAACCAATAACGTCAATTCTATTGCTGACCAGGAACCTGCATTGTCGATGCTGCCAAGCTGGACGTATCCGCCCTCTAGAGGAGCCTAGAGGGCCGCTTAGCAAGCAATCTCTGTGACCCGCAGCCGCACGATGACAATCATTGCACCAGTCGCTCCGGTTCTGCGCCGCTGATCATGTTGACTGGAGGTGGAGGAGGGTGGGGGAGGGAGAGGTAGCGACCACACGTGGTAGTGCGTCAGACTTGCAATAAGCGAGTCTATCAAACCAATCGCGCCGGCTCCAATTGAACGGCTAAGACTTTGAAAGCTTGATGTGAGACTAGCGGGGTTTTCCACGCGGGCAACGGACGATGGGGCCTGCGCGACAAGTTTGTCATCATCCTGCCAATCGATTCGTGATTGTTGTGGGTGGCACGTGTCGTGTCGACGAACGCACGGGCGCCCGCACGGCGAAATGCAGGGCGGAATGCATGAACCTTTGGTGGTTCACGTGATAAGGACACGTGCCACTGACCTGCCAGTTTCTGTTGCCCCAAGCAACTGGACACCTGTAATCGCCGCACAACCTATGCGGCACGCCGCCACTTGTCCCTGCGTTTGGCCCTGCAACGGCGGCATCGAAGATTCGCCATGTCACGTGGCACAGCTACGTTGCATCCGGGTCAAACGCCTCGTTCCTTGTCTACCCCTGTCTTGGCCTCGGGAAGCCGAGCCGGGGTCGTGGCCACTTGCACTGGAGCACCCGCTGGCCTGGTGATGCTGTAAACGCGGCCCGGAGCGGGCACTGGCTGCTATCATTACGGCCCGTCACCCGCACGTGAGCATTCTCAGTGGCTGCAAGTTGACGCGTGTCCTGTCGGAGAATTGGCTCCGGCCTGCAGCAATGCATGCAGTCAGCCTCGCCCGGATCACGACATCGGAAAAAAACCGGCAGTGTCGCACGCGAGTGGGCACGAAGGTGAGGTTTTGGGGGGTCTCCGGCTGGTCTCGTAGCCAGAAAATTCCAGTTTGTCCACTGGCATGGGCTAGCCCTGCGCAGGAGTTGCAGTGGGGCCGCCCTCCGCCGCGAATCAGCGGGTTTTGGTGGCCACAAACCGGCCGTCGTTGAGCGCGGGCCATAACCTTGTCTGCACAGGTTGCCTAATACCCGCATTGGATTCCCTCATGCATTGCCATCGAAAAACTTTGGTCTTGTCAATCAGATATATATTTGATCCGCAAGCCAGACTGTCTCGTGTCTAAACAGCACTCTCACTCTTCCCCTATTTCGGTCCTTTGGACATCACGCTTCAACAATGACAAAGAAAGGCTTGAAGGCTGCAATATTCGGTGGCAGCCGGCGGTCCAGCTATGGCTCGGCGTCGGACGACTTCGTCAAGTCCGAGGAGCCGGGCCGGATAGTGCAGGTCGGAGACATCTACGACGCAATTCCTGACGACCGCAAGCAAATCGGCATGTTTTCAGCGGTGTTCCTCGTTCTCAATCGCATGATTGGCACTGGCATTTTCGCAACACCCTCAACAATTTTCAAGCTCAGTGGCTCTGTCGGCCTTGCTCTCTTCATGTGGGTCTTTGGCACCCTGATCGCCATAGCCGGCATGTGGGTATACATGGAATGGGGTTCCGGCCTCCCGAAGAACGGTGGCGAGAAGAATTACCTTGAGTACGTCTTCAAGAAGCCAAAGTTCCTGGTCACAGCCATGTTTGCCTCATACGTTTTCCTTCTCGGCTGGGCGGCATCTAACTCGGTTGTGTTTGGCGAGTACATCCTTCACGCTGCAGGCAAGGATGTCGACCGTTGGAACCAGCGTGGCATTGGTATGGCATGCCTGACGTTCTGCTTCCTGATCCATGGACTTGCCCTGAAATGGGGTCTACGCCTCCAGAACGTACTCGGCATTTTCAAGGTCATCATAATCCTGCTCATCACTGTGATCGGGTGGGTTGCACTCTCTGGAAGACTCAACATCGAACCCACGCACGCATTTAACGACGCCTTCAACACCCACGGCCTCGAGACCTCGGCTTATGGCGTTGTCACGGCTCTCTATAACGTTATCTGGTCGTTCATTGGCTACTCAAACGCAAACTACTCATTGTCAGAGGCCAAGAACCCTACCAAGACACTGAAGATCGCCGCACCTATTGCTCTCATCATGGTTGCCATACTTTACGTGTTTGCCAACATTGCATACTTCGCTGTGGTTCCTCGCGATGAGATCCTTGGCTCTGGACGTATCCTGGCATCCGCATTTTTCGAAATTGTGTGGGGTGAAAAGGCGCAGAAGGCTCTGTCGGTCTTCGTTGCGCTGTCAGCGCTCGGCAACGTGCTGTCTGTGATCTTTTCCCAGGGCCGTATTGTGCAAGAACTTGGCCGTGAAGGCGTCTTGCCCTTTTCACGACTATGGGCATCGAATAAGCCATTTAACGCGCCATTCATGGGCTTGTTCGAACACTGGTTGGTGTCTGCGGTGATTCTTCTCGCACCGCCTCCCGGAGATGCATACAACTTCGTTCTCAACCTCATCTCATACCCGCTTGCAGTTGTCAACGCTGCAGTGGCCTTGGGCCTGTTGCTGGTACACTGGAAAGGCAAGAAGTACTGGCCGGACTGGGACCCTCCAATTCGCGTCTGGACGCCTGTTGTGGTCTTCTTCTTCCTGTCCAACGTTTATCTGACCGTTGCTCCGTTTGTGCCGCCTGATGCTGGCCAGAACGTTTACGAAAGCCTGCCCTACTACCTCCACTGTGTCGTTGGGCTTGGACTTTTCGGCGCCGGCGCGCTATATTGGCTGGTCTGGTTCGTTGCGTATCCCAAGTTCCGCGGCTACGAGATCGCGTATGACACCATAACAGTTGATGGCTGGTCGCGAACACAGCTCGTCAAGCTCTACGCGGACGGTCGCCGGGTGCCGATCAGCTAAGCCCTACGTCTCAACCTTACCTCACGATATTCAACTATACGACTCATGACGCTACGAAGTACAATGATAGACTGTCTTCCTGATAGAGATATTCCTTTCAACAAATAGAGTATTCTCGTGTTAGCTTATCGTGGCCGTTGCCACTTCCGTAGTCCACCAGGGCATGGACCATACCGGGTTGGCGCAGGCGCAAGCGCAAGACAAAGCGATAGGAACAGCGGCTGGCCCATGGGCCCGAGCCGTCAGGGAGTCGTCTGAACGCTCAACCCTAACCCGGGCTGTTCGCAACCCACACGATGTCGCCAAGCCACCCATTGCAAGAGCTACAGAGGAAGGGCCGGCTGATTTTGGATGCAGGGCTCGGTACAGAGCTGGAGAAGGCGGGGGTGAAGTTTGGGCCACTGTGGTCCGCAGGGCCCCTGTTGGATGACCCCGGAGTGATTCAGGAGCAGCACAGGCGGAATGTGGAAGCCGGCGCGGACGTGCTGATCACGGCGTCGTATCAGGCCTCGGGGCCAGGGATTCGGAAGGTCAGGAGCACAGCGACAAAGGACGAAGTGCGCAGCATCATAGGAAGCTCGGTAAGCGTCGCTCGAGACGCAATCCGCGCCAGCGGCCGCGCGGACGTGCTTGTTGCCGGGAGCATGGGGCCGTACGGTGCCTATCTGGCGAATGGGGAGGAGTACACCGGCGAGTATGGGCCCATCACTCGCCAGGAGCTTCTGGACTTTCACGCGGAAAGGCTGGAGGCCCTGGTCTCGGCTGGCGCGGATATGATTGCGTTTGAGACCATTCCGTCGTACCTCGAGGTCCAAGTCATCACGCAGCTGGTCAGGGGAGGCTCTGCACTGCCACCTTGCTGGGTATCGCTTAGTGTAAGAGACGAGCACACGCTGGCGGACGGCACACCGCTGCAGACGGTCGTGCGCCATCTTGACGAGTGCCCCGAAGTGGCGTTCGTAGGGTGCAATTGTCTGCCCATTGAGAAGGCGGCAGCCGTACTTCGGACCATTGCGGCCCACACCAGGAAGCCGCTCGTAGTGTACCCCAACAGCGGTGAAGTGTACGACGGCGTCGCCAAGACGTGGAGCAGGCCGGCGGACAGTCCGTTCGCCTCCACGGGTGAGCAGTTCGCGCAGCTGGCCAGGGAGTGGCACGCGCTGGGTGCCAGAGTCATTGGCGGCTGCTGCCGAACGTCTCCGGCCGACGTCGTTGTACTTGCACACGCCGATTTAGGCTCGAAAGTAGGGAAATAAAGCTCCGCCTCATCGTGAGTCACGGCGCGATCTCGACGATCTCCTTTGTCCCCGGTCCCCGTCGCCGCAAGCCCTACGCCACGCGTCGTTCCAGGGACGTTCGGCGCAGCCTCCATGCAGTACACACCTCTAAGGGTTGGGGACCGTTGAGCACAAGATTGAAAAAGCGCAGGCGCAAGCTCAGGACCGTCTGTTGACCTACTGACTACACGCGACGACTGCGGATCATGGTGAGGGCACGGTGATGGGTGACGACCTGAGTTTCTTTCTCACTGGCCAGCCCGGTGAGTTCCTCACGTTTGGCTCCTCTCCGTCCTCGTACGAGGTCTCTGGCAGCGAGCGGCCGGCTGCCGTCGATGGCAGTCTGGCCGAGGCACGGGCCGCTGCCAATCCAAATGGCGTCGCGGACCCGGCCAACCCCGGACGGAAGCGAAAGTCGCACAGCAAAAGCCGCAACGGCTGCCAAGTCTGCAAGTCCATGAGAATCAAGTGCGACGAAGCCAAACCTACCTGTGGCTACTGCCGGAGTCGGAACAAGGCCTGTGTCTACATCCAGCCCCAGAAGCGGAAGCCGTCGCTGAGAGCTGTCAGCGAGGCCAGCGCAATAGCACCGGCGAATTTAACAGATGCTGTGGTCCGAAGCTTCGAGCGAAACCCGGTGCCGGGGCTACGGGCCCGCGAGTTCGAGCCAGCTGGGCTACCACAGACACCACCAGAGTGGTCGCCAGCGCCGCTGGCCGCTCAGCAGATCACACGCTCGAGCCAGCCGCATTTTAAGCTGCCGACACCTCCGGTCGTGCCATCCAGTAATTTTCTGGGCGTCAATCTACAGGACCTGGAGCTGTTGCACCACTACTCCACGGTCACGGGCCCGCTGTTCTCCATGCCGCGGCCAGAACATCTCGTGGTGTGGCAGCGCCATGTGCCGCGCATCAGCTTCGGCTTCAAGTACGTGGCCCACGGGCTGCTCGCTGTGGCGGCGCTCCATTTGCATAACCTCGAGCCCAACCGGGACGAGCTCAGGGACGCGGCCAGCTTCCACTACCACGAGGCCATCAAGCAGAGCTTGTCGCGGAACCCGGCGGACGCAGACCTCGAGATGGCCGGCAACGCACTGTTTGTGTCGTCCATATTCATATTCATCCTAGCGTTCGCCCACCGGTCGCTGGTGCCACTCATCTCAAACAGCGACAGTGTGCCGGACATGTTCTCGCTCGCGAAGGGCCAACGAGACGCGTTCTCGGCGGTGTGGGACCATGTCAAGGACTCGGTGCTGAAGCCCGTAATCGGACGCGAGGAGTTTGAAAACCAAGCCGAGTACGACGTGCCGTTTATTGAGGAGCTGGAGGCGCTGGTGGAGGAGCTGGGCAGGAGCGAGGACCCGGCAGAGCGCGTGACGGAGGCGGAGGCAGATGTATACTACGAGACCATCAAAGTGCTGCGCCGCGCCTGCTCCATGTGTGTGTTGTACACGGCGGCCGCAAACCTCTTTGCGTTTCCCTTCAACGCGCCTGTAGCGTTTGCCACCTATGCGAGGCGGCGCCGGCCCATGGCGATGGTGATCATGGCGCACTTTGCTGCCACGCTGCACTTTGCGCGCGTTTACTTTTACGTGGGCGACCGGCCGCGGCTGGAGGTCGAGAAGATCATCGCAGATCTCGGAGTGCGATGGGCGAAGCACCTGTTTTGGCCGCAGATGGTGGTGGACAACAAGATGACCACGCTCGAGGCGTTCAAGGCTTTCACGCAGCTGCGCAATCCCCTTATCTCGCCGCAGTTTGTGGCGGGACGCTCGCGACGCGGCTCGCCCGCCACGCAGCTGCTGGCATGGGAGGAGACGCTCGCGGACCACGGCTAGGTGGTGTCGGGAACGTTTACACGCCACTCGCTAGGAGTTCAGGCCTAAGACTTGGCCTAGGACGGTATATGGTTATTGGGCCTGAGACGCTATAGGGCGATTGGGCCTGAGACGGTATTGGCCCATTGGGCCTGAGACGGTTTACGCGGCCATTGGCCTGGACTGTTCACTTACGCGGCCATGGCTCTCGACTGTTTATACGACAGCTGCCACGCCGGCGCTGCCAGTATCAACCCCACGCCACGCGCCGGCGTTTGGCGCGGCGCTGCCACTGACGTCCAGGGCGACATCGGAATGCACAGGGACGAACGCGGCCGGTTGCTGCCGCAGGGATGCGGGCCACGCGTTATCTGGAAGGGGGGCGATGGGTGGGCAGGCTGGTTTGTGGGAAAAATCGAGGGGATCAGCGGGATCTGATTAAGGGTGTAGGGAGTTTTGTATAATCGCATCAAAAGTAGAGATTGCAGTTTGTTTTGTGTGTCGGCCTCAGGCGTGCGACAGGGTCGTGGTGCCTGAGCAGACCATCGCTGGGTCCAACCCGCCGCCTACGGCCCACGGCCCACGGCCGGGCCCGGAGCCATCCCTGGCTCGCCCCTGTGACGCTCACTTCTCGTCTCTTACAGACAAAGCTGCGCTTTGACGTTCGCTTCTGCACAGGCAATCTCCAGTTGCCCCAGCGCCCCGCTTGGCTGTGTGCAGTTTTAATCAAACCTGTCACAGATCTGCAGTGCGCCCAACGCTCGAATGTGGCGGTCATTGTTCTCGGCCAAGGCCTGCAATACAATCGCGCGGAACGTGCGACATGAGTCTGCTGGGCAGCGCCCGGGGAACAGCCTTGAATCTCACAGCCGGAGCCACTATATATACTGTTTCGCGTCCGCTTCCAGACGCTGCTCTCCATACTAGTTGACACACCGACTCTTAGTATCAACAGCCAGGCCTTTGTTACAATGCAGCTCAAGTTCTCCGCCCTCCTCCTCGCCGTCGCCAGCCTCGTCGCCGCGGTCGAGCTCCCCGACGCCGTTGAGGTCCCCGCCGCCGTCGAGGGCGTCGTCGAGGAGATGAAGACCATCAACGTCCCCGTCGACGCCAGCCCCGAGTTCTGGCAGAACTGGATGAACCGCCCTGGCTTCCCCAAGGCCGCCTTCTCCCAGTTCATCTACAACAACATCGACCACCTTGTCACTTCTACCCCTACCCCCATGCCTGTCCCCACCGCTTAAGGATACCCCGACTTTTGTCCTGAGGCTTTTCTGACCCGACTGCGATTGTATAGGCTTCAAAGCATGTAAGGCAGGACCTTGCCCCTAGCAATATAGATTTAACCTTTGTTGTTGCGCCGATTGTCGCTCGCCACCCACTGTCGTGCTCCGTCCGCAGGCCCATGTCGCCCGTCGGCAGGGAGATTTTACGAGTGTCGCCGCGTACCTGTCTCCGCAAGTCGTGAACTCCAAGAGCACCACTATCCGCTGTCGGCCACGAGCCCGGGCACAATGCCGGCATCGCACCACTTCGCCACGCCAGGGGTACATGTTGTCTGCTGCACGGCGAGCGCGGAAACAAGGTCGGTCTTGGCGCCAATGGCGATTAAGCGGACCGCGTTGATCGCTGCGGCCGAGCCGTAGCATAGTGAAGATGAGCACCAAGTCAGTCCCACCATAGGCTTGTAAACCTATGTGACCGCCTCCACGCCTATGCCGAGATCATCGCCTCCCGTATCGTGGCGAGAGGCGCACATTACAAGCCTCAGCCGTGCTGTTCGCTTGGACCACGGCCGCAATGGCCATCTCTCCGAAGTCGAGACTGCAGCCAAGCGTCTAACGCGTCCATCAGGTGAGAATTGACAATTTGGGCAGTCCCGGGCAGCGCTTGTCTATACCGATTATGCCATACCACGGCGCCCAAGCCGCCATAGGCACTACTGGTGCTAGAACTCATGGGGCCGATCTGCGATTAGAACACTGACAGGCTCGCCTGCGCCGTTGGTGCAACCATGAGCCTAAATGACCGCTACAACAGTCTCCTTCGGGATACAAGATCCTAGACTTCAGCAGGCATTTGTGCGAGTGCCATGCGGGGCTGCATCCTTTTGGGTGCTGGCGCCGCGCCGTGCTCATCAGATGTGCCTCCTGGAGGAACGGGCCTAGGTCACCGTGCCATCCACCGGCGTCCATCGCCGCGGCCAGACTCTTATGCCAAGGATCGCCAACAGACATCGCGGCGACGAAGCTTCCATGCAACACCCACTTGTCCCTTCCCTGCAGATTCTGGAATCTGCAAATTGCAGCCGCCTGACCACTAAAAAAAAATTCAGCAAAAAGATACAACACTGCAGTTTCGCGCGTAGTCTCCCACCGCACTACTTTGTACAGCTGTATGGTGCTTAACTATGGCTGAGCGGACGGGAAGCCGTGTTTCCACCATCATATGGTCGTATCTGAAATTGAAATTTTCACTGATCTATTTATCGGTCATACTTCACTGTGCAATTCTGTCCCATTATATCGTTTTCTGGCCGAGTTCAGTTGTAATCGATGTTTTACGGCTCAGCTCGCCGTCCTGTACTCATCATCGGGCCGTACGACCTCTCTAAGGCCGGCGCAATAGGCTGGGACGGTTGTTGTGAAACGGGTCTCTCGCCACAGACCTGTACCTCGCGCTCGCGCAACACCGTTTCATCTCTTCTCGTATCACTGTTTAGCGTATTCCTGCTCTATTTCAGGTCCAAAGATCGCGTATGTGCGGCCTCGACACACACGTCAGGTTGCCATCCCATCTGTGCCAGCCTTGCTTGCCTCTTGTGCAAGTGCCAGAAGGCGTCGGCGAATAAGGCATCAGAATGGTTCACTCGTGGGCCTAAAGGCAGGCCATAGCTACATGCGTGGCTGCCGCGACGACGTCTCCGGTCGCCAGCTTCTAAGTGCCAGGCAGCGCCAACAGAGTCCCAGGCGTAGCCTAGGCACCTCGTCTACCTGTAAATCAGGACCGACAGGATGCCAAATATATCTTCTCGGAGCCCCGCCAAACTCGCGCCGAGTGGGCTGCGCCGAGGTGCGAGATTGACACTCAGCGCCGTTCAATGCAACATTGCCAGACTGAAAGGCTAGCTGACAGAGCACTGATGTTTTGCAGGGGCCCTCTAGGTTCTCGGCATGTATTAGCTTTAGAATTACCACGGTTATCCAAGTAGTAAGGTACTATCAAGGCAGTGATAGTCGATGGGATCTCAGAGTTCTTGTGTTTATACGCCCCGCCCCTCCCTTGCCTAGCCCATGCGAGCAGTGGCAGGATAGATGTCATACATGAGTTTGGTAGAAGAACGTCAAGGCAACGGGCAGTTCCGATATCCAGAATGTTCAAGACGGCTCGAATCAGAAAGAAAATACGCCCCTTGCCAGGGCACACCAGCGAATAGAGTTGGTCACCGAGCTCTCGATTCTTGAACATCCCGTTTGATCGCAAGACGGGGACTTCTCCCCGGCCAGCGTCCTCGTAGGCAGACAGGAGCAGAACCCCAACAACAGGCCTATTTTGCCCATAACGCCGACATGTCGCGAGCGGTTGGAGTATGTCGAGCATCCGTAGACTCGGGGCAACAGGCAGAACTTCTAGGAACCGAAACAAAGGCGAGCCTTTTTCGCGGCTGAGGTGTACAATACTGATGGTCCCCACCGACAAATTGCCTTCGACATGTGCCATTTCAAGGATGGCTAAGTATCTTTGCCAGCCACTAGCAACATATGAAGCAAGCCCTGCGATTAGCTTTCCGGGACCCCCGTGTTCATGTCATTTGTGCCCTAGACCACTGCGGACAAGCTTTCATTAGCCATCGCATAACATAGACGAGGGCAGTTCCATCCGGCCCAAGGTTTTGAAAGTTACTCGCAACCGAACTGCTCTCTAGGCGATGCAGCGGAGGGTCATGATAGACAGAGAGGGCAGGGACGCTGAGCGGATGTCTGACCTAGGAGCAGCTGCTGCCTGGGTCTATCGCTCAAGTAGTGCTGCTAACAGGACAGGTCGTAGAGGAACTGGGCGCCAGCTCTGTCTAACTAGGAGACCTCTGGTAACAGCGCCATGTCACTGGGAATCAAAAAAAAAAAAAGAAAAAGTAGAACACTGCAGTTTCGCGCGTAGTCTCCCACCGCACTACTTTGTACAGCTGTATGGTGCTTAACTATGGCTGAGCGGACGGGAAGCCGTGTTTCCACCATCATATGGTCCTACTTGAAATTTTGAAATTTTACGGTTCACCATAAGGTGCTCATTCGCGATCCAATTCGGCGACTTTCACGGAATTTTCACACGGAAACGGCCAGATGTCGGCACAGATGACACTACAGAGCCGAGGGAAGTCGAGCAGCGGCACCGAGAAGGCTGCTTCCGCGCGCGCCGAATCTGCGGGGAGCACGAGGGTGGAGACGGTTCAAAGCGGGGCACAGCGAGCCCGGACAGTTAGCTCTGGTGTCAGACACGATGAGAGGTCGTCCCGGATTGGCCCGGGGGATCAATTGCGCCGGGGAACGTGCCAACCGACGCAGTTCGCTTAACTTTTCCTCTTCTGTGACCGACGCACGACTGGCGGGGATCCCAGCATGGCAGCACTGAAAAAAAGTTCTCTGACACATCGGCCGAGCCATGGCGTGCGCCACTTCCCCGCATGGCCTTGCCACACAGCCCTACACATGCCCGCGCCCAGTTTGGTAGTAGGATGGTGGTAGCCGCTTCTGGCGGCCGCATGCTGGGACGCCTGTGATCGCCAGCATGGGTCAGCGCGAGCGCATGTCGCGGCTGACCGCATCAGCCGAACGCGTGGAAAATTCGTTTTGGCACGCACAGAGCAACGGTCTCTGCCCAATTGCAGATGCTCTCGTCGTTCTCGGGGCGCAGGCATGATAGTGTCCACCGCTGCGGGTCATAGTATGGCTCCGTCGGTGAAGGATGCGCAGTGGTGGCTGCACAGCCCGAGACATTGTGTCGCGATTCGCTACCATCTCATCCACTTCAAACCTTGGTGCGACGATCGGGGCTGTGGATTGGACAGTCTCTACAACACCTCCATGGGGCGCAGACATGCGCGTGAATCAGTTCAATGCGAAGGTGGTGCTGCCCCGCAACCAAGGCAGGCACAGCTTTGCCCGAGCGCCGGGACGGAGGTCACATTCTCGCAGCGACCCCCATTGCCTATTTCGATGCAGGGGGCGAAGCCATAGACTTCCCCGCCAAGACCGAGTAACCAACGCATAACATCACTCACCACGCGTCGTTGGCCATCGTCGGCTGCACCCCCTACCCAGGGCGTATAAAAAGCATTCGTCGCGCCCCTGCTTTTCCCATCACCAGGTTGGTCTACCATGAAGTTCAGCACTGTCTCTCTCATCGCTGCCCTTGCGGCGGTCGCTGCCGCGGCGCCCCAGCAGCCCGACGCTGCCATCGACCCCAGTGCCCTCACTGAGGTCGACTTCCAAGACCTGTACCCCACAAGTATGATGGAGGCCATCTACGGCACTGGTTGGTCGCAGATCATCAACTGGGTACAGACAAAGGTTTTCACCACCCCGGCTGCCTTGGAGACTTGGCTCGATCAGCTTGGCAACGAGATCCAGAACCCTGAGCAGCTGAGAACCTACACAAACATCCCTACTGCTGCTGCGAGCGAGTTCCTGGAGCAGTTCAATGAGCTGACACAATTTGGATACACCTGGACCAACCCTCCTACAGCGGCGATCACTGCGTTTTCTGAATTTGCTGGTGCAACCGACGTGCTGGACGATTCGACCGCCACGGCCACTGCAGACGACAGCGCTGAGACCGATGATAGCTCGGAAACCGGCGATGATAGCTCTGCCACCGCCACTGCCGATGACAGCTCTGAGACCGACGAGGCGGACGATGATAGCTCTTCCACCGCTACTGCCGATGACAGCTCAGAGACCGATGAGGCGGACGATGATAGCTCTGGCGTCGCCGGTATCACTTCTGGCCCGGGCAACACTGCCAGCGGTGGCGCCTCCTCCTCCCGTGGCGCAAGCAGTGCCGCCGCGGCCGGCTCGGGTTCTGAGGGCTCCGCTAGCAGCGGCTCTACCAGCCGTAGTGCTCGTGCGTCCGCCGCGGAGTCGTCGAGCGAATCCAGCGCCTCAGCTGGCGGCGCACAATCCTCTGCGTCTCAGGGCGGCGCGGCTGTCCCTACTGTCGCGTTCTCCGGTCTGGTTGCTGTGGGCGCTTTCGTTGGTGGTATCCTGCTCCTCTAAACGCTCATTTCGCCGTGGTCAACACCATCACATGGTCTTAATAGCCCGCCAGGGCGAAGCAATGTATCTTATGTCTGTCATCTTTACTCGAACCTCGTGCACGTCAATTGGATGGCGAATACGCTGCTCTGTAGCCCCACTGGCGGTGGCCTTGCTACTGACCAGGCCTCCCGTGACGCTCTGTAAGTACTGTCCGCGATTCAACGTGCGACTCATGCTTAGGGCGAATGACATGGCATGACGAACCTTGACACCCTCAAGACCCGAAACGCCCAATTGAAACTGCCAAAGATGAACTGCACGGACTAAAGGAAACTGGTCCGTTACCTACCTAGTTGGCTTATGTCGGGCAGGGCTCTATAGTTGAGGATTAAGCCTCCAACTGTGTTTCAACGCAGAACTCATTCGGAACAAAAACTGTGGGTGGAGCGCGCACGACCCGCCCACGTTGAACTTGACACAATACGACGTGAAGGGATCCAGAATCACAGGGTGACGTGAAATCCCTCGAGCCTCAGGCTAGCGTTCAATGCTTTTGAACGCCAGGGCCTGAATATTGGGCAACATGCCAAGAACTCCGGCTCTCCCCACGGAGAACAGAGCATCGCAAGAACTGAACCCCACAGTGTTACCGACTGAGAGATATCTCTACGCGCAAGTTTTTTAAAGGCGCAAGCCCCCGAACAGCCGATGCACGCTTATGACCAGTCGCCTGACATCATTGATTGCCACCAAGTGCTTGGGTAGCTCCCAGGCACGCGTTTACTGATCCACTGTAAAATCTCTGTCGGTGGTCGTAATAACAGAGGTGCTAACAGATTAATGACCGCGGCTACTGACGAAAGACAACATGGCCCTCTACTACTTGACGAGCCTACCCCAGCTCAGACGATGAAACTCAACGGGATGCAACGCTCGCGCGACTGGAGAGGAGAGCGGTGGCGCAGCAATGTACATCCACGTAGCATTTCAACGGAGGGAAGGCGATTAACAGACAGGCAGGAAGTATTGCCCTTGCATGTTGGCGAAGCCGTGATTTTTTTGTACAATATAGGCGAAGAAGTGGAGCGACAAGATCAAAGTTTGTGGTAGGCAGCATCTACGGTAACCCGCTTCTGCTCATATCCGGTTCAGACGTAGTGGGGTGTGAAGCGATGGTCATGGATATCTGGTTGATGGGGCGCAGGCAGAGGTGGGTACCTACCTGAAAAGAAGCATTAGAGGGTCAAACAGAGCGAAACAATGCAGGTCAGCAGCAGCCACCAACGTTGTCTTAGCAGTCGTGTCCAGTCCACTACGCACTGCCACCGCTCTGCACGCCGTTCAGTTGTCCCTGCGCCACCTGATCTTCGATGCAACAGTGTTCTCGCTTACCCGCATACAAGGTTGAGATGTCTTGTTTGCCACACTGACAGTGTAGGATACCAAAGCTAGACAAGTCTGCAGTCATCGGAATACCGCGACCAGAGCGATGGCAGCGGCTCAGACCGGGCTCGTCGGCCCCTTACTGATGGACTTAACTCTGCCATGGAGACGCTCAGACTCCTTCCGTCACAGGCCCCCAGGACTGTCCCAACAACCGTTTTAGAACGTGCAGACTAGCCTAGCGCATGCCAAATGCCGGCAAAACCCAATGATGCGGGACGGTGGTGCGATAGAACCTCGAGGGAAGTCTGATAAGAGATAGTGGGTTTCGTGGAGCACGAAGCCCCTAATTTTGAGTGCGCAAGAATTTACACCAACGGGTCCCTCCTCGGACAGAAACCTGGCGGAGGTCCTATCTATTCTGAATATGTCCTCACACATGCCCTCTCGCTCTATCGAATTTGAATTTATCGCAAGACTCATTGTATGTGCTGTCATGCCCATGCGTGTAAACCTGGGCGTAAGCTTTACTGTGGGTCGCCGTGGTTGCCGCTGTCGCAACGAATGTGGTGGAACCACGGCTTGTCATAATGAAACAATGGTGCAGTTGAACGTTATGATACCTCTTCTTCTGCGTAATAGTAAGATGTCTGGATATAAAAGCCTACCATGCTCATGGTTTGATTCCGTAGACGGTAAGAGGGTTTACAGAATCAGAAGAGCAAAATGCAGCTTACAGCACTCTTGATCAGTTCGCTCGCCTTTAAGGCGCTTGCTACCCCTATGAACGGCGCCGAGATGCAAAAAAGACAATACGACGACCGACCGTTTTGGGGTCATCTGAATCTGCCGAAAGAGGAGAAGAAAGAGGAGCCACCCACTCCATTCCAAGCCGGTAGAGCACCCAAGCCTGCTACAGGACCGTTCGACGAGTACGGCGACAGGGCTTTCGAGATGTTCGCTCCTGGCCGCCAATTCCCGAACTCCTACTGGGAGGGAAAGAACGGGGAATATGATGTGCCGTCCAGTGGCGATAAGACTGAGCAACGCACTGTGGAAACGGAGCAAACTGGTGCACCTGAGGAGAAGGAGAATCCCCCGTTTGTAAAGGGCCTGATTTACGACTGGCCTGGCCCGATCCCATCGGGACTGTAAAACGTTTGATAGGGAAATGGTCCAGGAGCCAGCGATTATTATACATCCAATAGAGACAAGAATATAGTGAAAATATGCTGTAACCACCACACGCAAGGAAAGATTATGTCTAAAAGACGACAATTCTAGAGTGAGATCGCCTGGCTCCGCACGAAAGAGCCCATGACGTGCATTACATAGTACCGACTGAGATATGGGGTGCCTCGACTGTCGGACGACGCGGGGGTGGAAAAGGCATCCTCAAACAGTCACTGACATTGGTGAATCTATAGGTACTTTGTGTGGACTGCTTCCCGCACTTCGCGGGAATGGGTACAGAAGTTAAGGAGGCCGGCCGTACCTTGAAACGGGTGGTGATGTATACAGCACCCAAAAGGTGATATTGGTTGCAAACGAAGCCGAGAAGGCCATCGGCCCAACCCCATGTTGCGCTGCCCTCGAGGTTCGCTTCGATCGGCAACGGCAGACGTTAAGTGCGCGGTAAGTGAGTATGGAGCGGTGGGCCTGATGGTTCATGAGTTTTCTGCCTCCTATCAAGACGTGACTGTGGTATAAGGAGACTGATAGAGGCAAGCAGAACAGTATAGCGACTGGTACATGATTTACGTACACACACAGACCACATTTCCTGACGAGCGCATATTTAACTGCACAGTTGGGGACAGCTCTATTTCTCCGTCTTGCCATGTTGACTAGGCCCTCTATGCTTCACATCATCGCACCCCTGTCCCCTATGCAGTCCAAAGCAGGGGCGAGGCTCTAATCCGGATTCTACCCACTTTAAGTGCCCCTTCTTCGTTGATTCGGTTGATGCCTCACCTTAACATTCAGGGTACAGGGCCGCAGGGCTACGGTCCGAAGAAATCCAAAACTTTGGGCCCCTCGGTCCAATGGAGCCAGTTGCCAGATACCCCCTTATTACGGAATCTGACAGGGACCACAGAGCTCGATCGCTTGTGTAGTTCAAAGATGCCCGTCGAGGTGGCCCGGGTCCGAGGGTTTATTCGATCAGTGAAACCAACTCGGTGACTCGGCTGTGTTTAGCCGTGTGCTGATCGCCGTGAGTCCGCATGGCAGCCGTTGCTGAGGAACAGCCATCAAAACATCAGCAACGCGGGAACCGAGCGGCAAGCAGTAAAACCCGTCCCAAGACGACGATGAAGTGATCAAAGTAGCCCAGCTGTGCTATCAATTACCTCATTCAAGCACTGCGGCACCTACCTGCCGCCTTTAACGGTACAGCAACTGCTCGAATACGCATTGTTGTCCTTTGCCAGGTCTCGATGCACGGCATCGCGTTGATCTGCGTCAAAGTTCCGCGTGCTCACTCACTGGTGCCGTGTCGGTGTGGGGATTGAACTGCCCGAAGATAAGGTGGCATTAGCCCCTGCCAAAGGCTAGAATAATCTGGAACGGAGACATTGGCGAGTTGTAGGCGGCACAGTAGTTGGTGAGCAAAGTGGGCGAATATGAGGGCTGTGAGACAGAGGCCCTGAACTGAGGACGTGTCATTGAACGATGAATGGCGGCTACGGCACCTCTGACCGACAGGATAATGCGAACGCCACAGATTTGGATTCCTTCGACGGGAACCTCGGTGACGCCGTGCGCTCCCTGCAGCTGTCTCCCTCGTCATCCACACGATGATCCACTCGATTTTACGCCATAGCCATGTCGTGCCGTGTGGGGTGTACCATGCCGTCATAAAGCGGATGTGGACGATGGGTAACTGGCCCGGGGTCCGATCCATCGCGTCTTCCCATTAAAAGTAAAGAGGCGTACCATCCTCTCTTTTTGGTGTCTCGCGGTCCGAATAGTGTCGCTGGAATATAAAACCGTTTGCTCTGGTCGTTTATTGAGTCTTGTAGTCATTCTTGAGAACACCTCTTCGCTCTGCCAATGAAATTCTCCGTTGTATCCATTCTCTTCGCTGTGGGCGCACTCGCGAGCCCTGTGGCGACTAATGGTTCGCCAGCCGGCAAAGGTTACCTTGCTGCGCCTATTCAACGACTGAGAGGGAGAAAGGACCTGGCCGATGGCATCAACGAGAAGCGCAGTGTGCCTTCCAGTCCTATCGATAACCAGCTGTGGTACTACGGTGTTGATTTGACCATTGGCACTCCCGCGCAAAAGTTTGCAAAGGTTTTGCTTGACACTGGATCCTCTGATCTGTGGGTGTATGACAAGGGCTCAGATAGCTGTACGTCTCAAGAGTGTAAAGACAACGGTGTTTTCGACAAGGAGGCATCAAATACTTGGAATTTCAACAACTCGGATTTCAAAATCTCTTATGTAAAGGGATATGCGTCTGGCGATTGGGGGACGGATGTAGTAAGTATCGCTGGTGCTGAAGTGGAGAATATGTCTTTTGCTATTGCTGATCACGCCAATGGTGACATGGGTGTTCTGGGTATCGGGCCTCTTGGATCTGAGTCCACGAGTACCGCCTACTCCAACCTGCCATACCTTTTGGTAGAACAGGGCTACATTTCGAAGCCAGCATACTCTCTCTACCTCGATGACAAAGATTCTGCGACTGGAACACTGCTTTTTGGCGCGGTTGATAGTGGCAAGTACACTGGAAAGCTTTACACCGTGCCGATGACAAGCTCGCGTGCCTTCCAAGCAAAAGTCAATTCCGTATCCATGACAATTGACGGAAAAGCTACCGAGCTGCCGAGCTCCTCCTTCGATGGCATTTTGGATTCGGGTACCTCTCTGACCTATCTTCCGCGCACTGCACTTAACAAGATAACCTCATCTCTACGAGCATCGCCAGTGTCCGGTGGCGGTTATCTTGTACCTTGCTCCGGCGCGAGTAAGGTGTCGCTAACATTTGACTTCTCTGGTGCCAAGATCACTGTTCCTGGATCCGAATTCATCTGGCCGCTGTCCGACATAACGAGCAATCCGTCCGCATTCCCCCCTGACACCTGTTGGCTGGCTTTGGATACTAGCGACAATGCTTCTGGCTACAACCTCTTAGGGGCAACTTTCCTTCGCTCTGCTTACGTTGTGTATGACCTCGACGCCGAGCAGATCTCCATCGCGCAGAGTTCATGGAATCCCAAGGGTTCGAACATCCTCGTCATCGACGCTAATGTTCCTGGAGCGGAACCCGCACCGGGTGCCTGAGATCGAATGAACCAGAGGACGATAGTAGGCGGAACGTGAAGTGTTACGTTGTCAAAAAATCGATCGTTAGCTGCCTTTTTGTACTGTGTCCCTAGCTAGTTCCTGCATTGTGAGCCATGGCTTGTATACAGCCGCGCATGACGAGAAGGTACGCGCATTGTGTGCGCGTGATGTCAACGCCATGTGTTGTGATATCATTCTATCCATAGCCCCTCAGAGTGTCCAAACATAGGTTGTCTAGCCTAATTGTGGCCTCCCATCACTTGCAAATTAAGGGCCATCTGAGCGAGGGACCCATGAGAGTGGGTAGTGTGGGTACACTTCCCTTGGAATGAGGCGCTAACCGCACTGGCGTCATTAGTAAAACACACGTTTGCAAGCACCAACAGGCTACGCCAGCGGGGCAATACATTGTGAAGCATCTAGATCCGGACTGAGGTCACACGTTGTGTCTGCCTGTACTGGACTTTATGCAGGACTAGCTTCTTGGCCCATCTACGACGATCCCAGGCCACAGCTTCTTAATGCTTCGCTTAGCTTGAATGATGAATACCTTGTGGCACAGTGAGGTCGCACGAGCTTTTGTCAGGAGATAGAATAGGCAAACCTCATCCAGCGCTGCTAACCGGTGACATCGCCGTTCCTGTAATCATGGCGCTTAGCTGGGAGGAGGCGTTCAGGCAGTGCCGCCTCGAGGAAGTCACAGTACATACGCCAGTTGAAGTCTGCATTGTTTGAAGTTCGGAGGACCAAGGCTTGTGACTCAGTCAGTTATGCAGAGCGTTATCCACTTCCACCGTGGATTGAATGTATGTACGTTTCAGGGCGCACTTGCTGACGGCACAACTCACAACTTAATTCAAAAAACTGCAACTGAATTGTCGCAGAAACATGCGTGATAGCTTGCGCGACGTCATGCTATTCTGTATGCACCCGTCTTCGCACGCATTCACAGCGCGCGTCAGCAAAGTGACTTCGCTTGGCGCTCATGACGCGACATTGGCCACATCCTGCGCCCCTGCATGCGACTTGATCGCACCAGAGAGCGCTGCACCGCAGTAGACGTCAGCGTACTGTTTTTCTCATGTCCGGCTGCCGCACGGTCCTCCAGCGTGCTGAAGGAAATATGCGTATGATGAGCCGTGAACATCTAGTACCATGCCACTACTAGCTCAGATGGTCTACATGCCGTCTTGAGAGCTATACCTGATAGCTTTGGTGGAGTTTTCGCTACTCACTGGGGTACATTATTCCGGCGTATGCTGAGATGCAAGGCACGCAATGATCATCCTGCATTTTGTGACGCAAGTGCCATCGCATGGGCAGGCAAATTCTGTGGACGTGAATCACGGTGAAACGCTCAACCGCGTTCGTCATACGTATCAGCTGGCTGACCCACGACACGTGTGGCATCAGCACCACAAGTCTCGTGGTGTCAACAGTTGCCGCTTCAGCGTGAAGTCATAGCTGTATGTGGCGAAGGGTTCACAAAAGCGCCACCAATGTCGTGCTTTGCATGAAGCTCCGTTGCCGCCCAGTTGATCGCCTAGGATACCGGTAAACGGGCATCCCCAGGCCTGCATTGAAGCGAGCCTGACCTTCCCCCTTCGTTCAGCTCCATTTACCTTCCTCTAGCGACGGGCTAATACACGTCCATTGGCAGATTGAGAAAACTAGCCTCTGGCATGCCGCCGACTGCCGACCGCTGGCGCTTCTCTGGGCGGTGATGTGATATTGATTGAGACCTTTCACCTCCTGGGCCTATAAGCGGTTGTCTGCAACTCGCTTCGCAATCTTCACTGGTGTCAAGAGACATTCTGCGGTCTTGGGCGGAGCTGCATAACTGGTTGTAGACCTGCTCGGCTATCAGCCGCGAGCACCATAAACGCAGTGGTGCTACAGACCAGCATGCTCGCTCCAGCGGCCCGGCACCGATGCCACAGCGGCTACCTTTTAGAAGCAAAGCCTACAGCACGGCTCGTCGTATGGTATCGCACAGATCCTGATTCGACCCGTTACATGCAGTATTACGCCTTCAAGTATTAAGCGAGGCCATTCTGTAGCCAAGCCTGTATATACAGAATCACTTGCCTGAAATATGACTACCGATTCAGTTGAATTCGCATTGCATCAACAAGGGGCGTCGACGGAGACAGGACGAGTCTTGGCACCGAGTGAGGAGGACCAAGGCGGAGCTACTACACTAGGTGCTGGACGACTCAGAAGCTACACAGACGCGCTGATATTCCGTTATGCATCGTTGAAGTGCAGCCAGAGGTATCAGCAAGAGCATGACCGTGATGGGATATAAAAGCGCCCCCCACTCCTGGCCGCTATGCAGCTCCGCAGTCTTTCAGAACGTGTATCCTTCACAATGCCTATGAATTTCTCAATTCTCGTTTTTACTCTTTGCGCGATGAGCGCCTTCGCCAGTGCGGCATCGCTTGCCAATACTTCAAAGGGAAAAGGATACCTAGCCGTACCAATTCAGCGGAGGGGCGACTACGATGATATGGATAATGACCACAGAAAGCGCGATGCCCCAGTCAGCACTATTAAGAACCGCATATTCGACTATGGCATAGACGTGACCATTGGTACCCCTCCGCAGAAGTTCTTGAATCTTATGCTGGACACTGGGTCCGCCGACTTGTGGGTTTATGACAAGTACTCCTGGAACTGCACTTCTCAGGAGTGCAGAAGCAACGGTGTTTTCGATAGAGAGGCCTCGAGTACCTGGCAGTACAGCAGCTCTGACTTCAACATCATGTATGTGACAGGTGATGCCTCTGGTGACTGGGGAACGGATACTGTCGGTATCGCTGGCGTCAGCGTCAAGAATGTGCCTGTGGGTATTGCGTACGAATCACATGTCTTTAAGGGTGTCGCTGGAATCGGCTTACCGGGCACTGGGAGCGGCGGCAGTCCCGGATCCAGTCTGCCGTTCCGTTTGGTTGAGGAGGGCTACATCTCGAAACCAGCTTACTCACTCTATCTCAATAGCAAGGACTCTGCCACAGGTAGCATTCTATTTGGAGCCGTGGATAGTGGCAAGTACACTGGAAAGCTCTACACTTTGCCAATGCTTGATAGAAATTATCCTGGGGCTAGAGTCGATTCCGTGTCGCTGACAATTGATGGAGAAGTCAAAGAGATGCCCAGCTCGTCATTCGATGCCTCGATTGATTCGGGCGCTACTTTCTCGCTCCTACCAGATGCACTATTAGGAGCGATAGTATCCGCTCTAGGAGCAACGCCGTCACCGGATGGTGACGGTTACAATGTGCCGTGCGCTACTGCCAGCAAGGTGTCGTTCACATTCAATCTGTCCGGCGCCAAGATCACGGTTCCTGGGTCTGAACTCATTTGGCCATTGTCTGATCCCATGAGCAGCACTTCATCTGGTACATGCTGGCTCACTTTGGGCCATAGCAGTAGATATCAGAGTCAGAACTTCTTGGGGGCCAACTTTCTCCGATCTGCTTACATTGTTTACGACCTTAAGGACCGGCAGATGTCTATCGCGCAGAGCTCCGGGGATGATAAGAGTTCAAACATCCAAGTCATTGCCACTAGTGTTCCAGGAGCTGAGCCTGCACCAGGCGGGTTTACCCCAGCGGATTCAGGGCAGACATTACAGACAGGTGGCGAGCAATACTCACCAGAGGGTGAATCAATCCCAGCAGATTCGTGGTCGAGACCGCAGAGCGATTCCGAGCAATATTATCCGCAGGGCGGGCCGACTCCAGATGATTCGTGGTGGGGACCACAGCGAGATGCCGGACCATATCTGGCCCCTGGTGAATGGGGTCCAGGGAATTCATGGCCGATGCCACAACCAGGTTCAGAGCCCTATTTCATGTCATGAATCAGGGATTTGTTTATAGCTACTATTTAGTCTTATTAACGAATAACTCAGCACACCTTGGAGCGTCGAGTGGTTCAGGCGCAGCTATACCTTTTTTACTGTTTGGCCATCTAATGCGACACGGCGCTGTTAAGGACGCGCCCGACGAGCGGCGCACGCTCGTCGTGGCGCTCGACACGGGCCTCGGCCCGCGCCCGGACGCCGAGCTCACCGACGAGCACCGTCGCGAGTTCCTCAGCGTCATCCGCCTCGTCGAGCGCTGTCGTGTGTGGTAGGCGGGGAAGGGCGCTGTGGCCGGGGCGACGGTCGGGCGCTGAGGTCGGGGTGACGGTCTCGGGCGCTCAGCCTGCGCTCAGCCTGCGCTCACGGTATGGACGCTCGACGAGGCCTCGGCCGGCTCACCGACGGCTCTGAGAGTCGCCACTTAGCGAGTGGTGACTACGGTGGCTGGACTCGTGACAATCACGCCCTTCCGGCGCTCACGGCCTCAGCGGCCTGGCCGCGCTACCGACGACCGTCGCGAGCGCATCCGGCTCGTCTGCCGTGTGCCTCCGTGGCCCTGACTACATTCTCTTCGAGCCGCCACGGCCCACAGACCGACAATGGCGCCTACAACGCCCATACGTACAATGCATTAAAAGTTCTCGTCGCCCTCCTGGATGACGGCCAGGTCGAGGACCTCGACCGTTCCCCGGCCCCGCGACTCGTCCCGCACGGTGTCGCCGAGCTCCCGGAACTTGCCTGGGTCTATGAACGCCGTGAGCTCCCACTCGCGCCCCCAGTCCTCGTCCTCCACCGCCTCGATGAGCGCCTTGACCTTGTCTGCGTACTTCTTTGCCTCCCTCGAGTCGGCCGCCACCCGCACCCGCATCCGCGCCCGCACAATCGGTATGATCTGCTTCGCGGTCAGCTGCTTCATGGCCTCGAGCGCCTGCGACTTGGCCGGCCGGCTCGGGTTGAGGTTGAACTTGAGCTCGTTGAGCGCCTTCTCGATCATGGTCGTCGGGTACGGCCGCTTCGTCTGGGGGTTGACGCACTTGGCCGCCACCGTGGACAGCACCTCGGCGTGCAGCTGGCTCGCCTGCGCCGCCCGCTCCTTCTCGCCCAGCTGGAGCTCGCCCTTCTTGAGGATCTCGAGGATGATCTTGTCCTGGTCGGTGGTCTTGAACGCGGCCCGGAGGTCGTCGTTCGACGCCACCTGGCCCTTGGACACGTTGAGGAACACCTGGGGGATCTGGAGCACCTCGTCGAGGTCTGTTTCGCTGTGTCAGCCTGTGGCCGTGGCCGTCGCCGTGTCAGCCTGTCGCCGTGGCCGTCGCCGTGGTCGCCGTCCACCTACATCTCCCGCCTCCAGTCCTGGACCTTGTTCTGGTAGCACGCGAGCTCGAACCGCTTCTTGCCCTTGCGCATGCGCACCAGCGACACGTTGGTGAGCTTGATCTGGCCCGACGGCTGCTGGATGACCATCGTGTGCGGTGTTGCTGGATGTCGATGTCGCTGCACTGCAACGGCCGACGGCTACAAAAACATGAGGGGGCACAAAACACAGCAAAGAATAAATTAGAGGTCGTCCCATCGCCTACGGAGGGACTGAGCGAACTTGTCTCTGTTTATCTTGGCGCCGGCCGAGTACGGCTCGCCGTTGTCGAGCGCCTGCGGCGCGGGGGTCGCGTAGTTGACGGCCGTCGCGGGCGGATAGCTCCACGACGGCGTGATGGTCGACTTCATCTTGCCCGGCGGGCTCAGCGACTTGAAGTACGTGACGGCCGACGTCGGGTACCGCTGCGACGCCGCCTTGGCCGTCACCTTCGTGCCCGGCTGCTGCTGCATCGGCGCGAACCGCGTCGGGCCCTTTTGGGCCGTGTACGCGAGCGAGAAGCTCGCCGAGTTGACGGGCTGGTTGGCGTTCGGGTCCGACAGCCCCTGCGCGGCGGGCGGCGCGGTGTCGCCGCCGTCGGTGGCCTCGACGGTGCCGGTCATGCCGGTGAGGTCGAAGCGGTTGGTGTAGTGGATGGTCGACTTGCCGTCGGCTGTGACGGCGTAGACCTGGATGAAGTAGGGCCCGTTCGAGCCCTGGGCCTTGAGCGCGCTCACGTCGGCCTTGTACTCCTTGTCGAGGGTCGACATCTTGACGTTCTTCTCAATGTCGCCTATCCGCTGCATCTGGGCGTTGGAGCCGGTCAGGAGGACGAACGTGACGGTGCTGATGTCGTCGAGCGCCGGCTCGGCGCCGTCGTCCTCCCACGCGATGGTGATGGTGTCTGTGACCTTAAACGACTCGCCGGCGACCGGCTCCGAGAGCGAGATGTCGCCGGCGACGAGGCCCGCTAGCGACAGGGCTGCGAGCAGCACGGTCTCGGCTAGCCTCATCGTGCCTGGAAGGGGTGTACGGGGGGCGTCCGGTGTCTTGTCAGGGAGAGAAGGTTGTCAATGGCGCAGGAGGCCCAAAATATCGGTTTTGTGCGCGGATTTGGGTGCGCGATGCGAATGTAGAGGCGGTCACGTGGCCGCATGCGGGATGCGGCGGTCACGTGGAGAGCACGCGCGGCCTGTCCCCATTCGGACCGCCGATGCAGATATCAACCAGCGCGCGATGCTAATGCAAACCATCACGTGACACTCCTCTACCACGTGATCCGCCGCACGCCGTCACGTGCCGGAAACTCCTCCACCACCACCACCACCACCATGCTGTACCTCAAGAGCATGCTCAACGTGATAGACAACTCGGGCGCGATGATGGCCGAGTGCATCAAGGTCCTCAAGAAGGGCCCGCGCACGCCGGCCCGCATCGGCGACAAGATCGTCGTCGTCGTGCAGCAGGCCCGGCCCGTGCCCACCCACCAGATAGGCGCGGCCCAGAACACGCAAAAGGTCCGCCGCGGCGACATCAAGCACGCCGTCGTGGTCCGCACCAAGCAGACCACCACCCGGCGCGACGGCTCCACCGTCCGCTTCGACGACAACGCATGCGTGCTCATCAACAACAATGGCGACCCCGTCGGCACCCGCATCTCGGGCGTCGTGGCCAAAGAGCTCCGCGACAAGGGCTTCAACAAGATCGTCTCCATCGCACCACGCGCCGTCTAGCGTCGCATCACCATAGCATCATTACTCGTGTACATAGTGTATAGTACCCCCTCTAGTTGAACACCCGCTCCGCGTCCGGACAGTGTCCGCCGCGCGTGTCCTGCACGGCACACACGTACGCCGCGTCCACAATCATGCTCAGGTTGCCCTCGGTGGCACCCAGCACAAACCACCCCGTAAAGCCCGCCATGAGCCCCACCACATACCCGTAGAGGCTCCCGCCGTTGGTCAGCTGCGCGGCGTGCACCCACGCCCCGAAGCCAAATGCAAACGACGTCACCAGCCGCGCTGCCGTCAGCACGATCTTGCTCAGCCGGTAGGCGTCCCAGTCGTTGTAGCTGTTGGTTGTCCGGTTGAACCGCAGGCTCGCCAGCCCGCGCGACGCCTCGGCCAGGCTCTGCGAGTTGATCACGGCGCTCGTGAGCGCCAGCGGCGACGTCATGGCCACCACGTTGGCAGACACAAGGTTGTAGAGCACCAGCTGCGCCATCCCGCCAAGCCGCCATGGCAGAACATAGAGCGGCAGCCGCATCACGAGACGGAGGAAGCTCGAGGCGCACACGGTGCCAAACTGCGAGCTCAGACAGTACTGCAGCGCCATGGCCACCACCTGGCCGTTGTTCGCCTGCGGATACACGTGGCGGTAGTAGTACCACTGGCTGACGGTGGCGCTGATGGCGCAGCGCTGGATGCCCGACAAGACACCCCACGACCACAGGTACACAAAGCAGTACACTGCGCCCATCGCCCAGGCCCGCGGGCTCAGCGCCCACCGGATCGGGCCATTGGTCGGGTCGGTGAAATGGCCTTGAAGGAACACTCGCAGAAACATTGCGAGCCATGCAACGGAAAACACCGCAAACACTACCACCGTGGCAGCGCTCAGCACGAGCAGAGCAGGGTTCTCGCTCAGAATCCGACACGCCAGCTGGATCACCCCCAGACTCTTTTGCATCACATGCCTCGAGCGGTGGAGCATCCACACCCAGGCGATCGCGAGCACCAGAGGCACCAGTGCCGTCCACCGCATCACCTTGTCCTGGGTCGTGTTGCCGCCGTACGCGCTGCGCACCGACTGGATCATCGAGTAGAGGTACACTCCCCCGAGCAGCGCGGGCACAGACGCCAGCAGAACGTAGAAGAAGGGGGCAGCAAACCGGCGCAGCGCCACGAACCACGCTATGGATATAGCAGCCGCCGCGAGGCTGAACCCCACGAGGTCGCCGACGCTGCTGCGGATCACCGTGTATATGGTGTCGCCCATGACCGGCGCCTTCCCAGGCTTTCTCCGGCGCGGCACGTCTGTGCGAAGCCACAGCATAAACGACGTCGCAAACACGACCGACACCGCTCCCAGGTACGCCGTCGCCCACGCCACGTCGTGCCGCGGCGTGCTCGGTGTTGCCACCGTCAGCGCAGGCGGCTTGGGGGCCCCTTCCTGGTCCGACGGCTCGCCCACCGGCAGCAGGTCTGGCGGGTCGAAGGGCTTCATGCCCATGGCCGACTTCTGCGTCGGAGCGTCCCGCTCGACAAAGAGATCGTCGCCTGGGCCGTCGTCCGAGTCGGAGCTCTCTCGTCGCGGGCTCAGCTTGACGCTCCGCAGCGGCGGCTGATGGTCCTGGTGCGAGTGGTCTCCGCTGCCTGCGCCAAATACGGCCTCGGGATCGGACTCCTCCTCCGAGACCTCCTCCACGTCGCTATGGGGCCCATGGTAGAGCGGCCGGCGGGTCTGGTGGCGCGAGGCGAACGCCGAGCCCCACCGCCGCGGTCCGTAGAGGCTCTGGCCGCCGCCCTCGGCGGTGGCGTGTGGCGAGACGCCTGCGTCGTCGTGTTCGGTGGCCGAGTGGAAGAGCGGGGCGGTGGATGCGTCGGCGCCGTCCCGGATGGAAGACAGCCGCGCGTGCGACTGCGAGAGAAACTTGGAAGCGTATTCGCTGAACATCAGCCCCGTTGTAGCTCGTCGAGTGTCGTCGACATCTGGTGGCGGTCACACGCTCTGTGCATGCACCCCACGTTATCTTATCGGCCCGAACGGTCGGTGGCCGCCTTGGGGGTTAACCTAACCCCGACATGCCCTTTTTGGTGCTACCCTAACCCTGGCTCTCCCAAAGAGGCCACGCCCTAACCCTCAACCGCCGCCACCCGCTTGCTCCTTTCGGCCGCGCCCTAACCCCCTCCTCCGTCACCTCATCCACGGCATCGTCAGCTCAAGCACCGACGTTGCACAAGAACCGCCGCTGAGAGCCGTCCAGGGGACTGGTGTTGCGTCCGCGCCGCGCCGCTCAACCCGCGACCCCGCACCTGGCTGTCACAGCCGGTCTGGCACGCTACAGCCAACCCCTCCCGGCGGAACCCTCCCCACCATGAGCCGGACGTGGGATTTCATCGCCAAGATCGTCATGATTGGTGACAGGTGAGTCGGCCGGGGCCCCATCCGCCGACGGGCGTTGCGCGGGCGGACTAACACAGCGCCTGTGGCAAGAGCTCGCTAACGGTGCGCCTCACCGATGACCGCTTCTCGGAAGTCCATGATGTCACCATTGCCGCCGAGATCGGGAGCAAGATCATCCCTCTTGACGAAGAGCACAGCATGAAGCTGCAAATATGGGACACGTGCGGCCAGGAGCACTTTCGGGCCGTCACCCGCTCCTACTTCCGCAACGCGGCCGGCGCGCTCGTGGTGTACGACGTGACACGGCGGCAGACGTTTGAGAACGCCAAGATGTGGCTCGAGGACATCCGGGAGCAGGCCGACCCCGAGATCGCAGTCTGTCTGGTCGGCAACAAGGCCGACCTTGTCGCCGACAGCGACAAGCGGGAGGTCACTGCGGACGAGGCCAGGGCGTGGGCCGAGAGCGAAGGGCTCAGCTACTTCGTCGAGACGTCGGCAAAGACGGGCGACCGCGTCGTGGAGGCGTACACGGACGTGGCCAAGGAGATACATCGCAAGATCGTGGCGCAGAAGCTGTCGCAAGGCATAAAAATCAACCAGCGGTCGCAGGGCCTAATCAACCTGTCCGTCGACGCCAACGCGGCCAAGACAGGTGGCAAGAAAGCTGGCTGCTGCTAGACATTTAGCATAATTCTCATGATTTGCACTCTTGACATGTCGACCCAAATGTTTGACCTGCACGGCGCACCGCGACGCGCAACAAGCCAGCCATGAGCGCGCGACGACTGAGGCCACGGCGGCCGGCAGCGAGCCCGGGCCCGTCCGAGGAGTCCAAGGAGCCGTTCAAGGAGGCAAAGACGGCACCAAAGCGCGCAAAGCGTGTCGCAGAGCAGACGCAGCGAGAGAGAGACTCCCCGGCAAAGGCTCCGGCAAAGAAGCGGAAGACAGCAAAGGCGGGCGCCGTCTCGGAGGACGCTGCGGATGACGACGCTGCGCCGCGTTACTGGCTGATGAAGGCCGAGCCGGATTCGCGTCTCGTCAAGGGGCAGGACGTCAAGTTCAGCATTGACGACCTGAAGGCCATGGACGAATCGCCGTGGGACGGCGTCCGGTCCTACGAGGCCCGCAATAATATGCAGCGGATGCGAACGGGCGACCAGGCTTTTTTTTACCACTCCAATTGCAAGGAGCCCGGCATTGTCGGCATCATGGAAGTGTCGCGGGAAGCCTACGTCGACGACACGGCATTCGACCCGAAGCACCCGTACTACGACCCCAAGAGCGACCCCGATAAGCCGCGCTGGTACATGGTCAGCGTCCGCTACGTTCGCCACCTCAAGCGGCTGGTGCCGCTGCCCGAGCTCAAAGCCCAGGACGCCCTCAAAGAGATGCATCTCGTCAAACGGGGCCGCCTCTCGGTCACCCCTGTCACGGCGCAGGAGTGGGACTACATTCTGGGTCTGGAATAGCATGTTCAGTACTTTGCAATACGGTCCGTTCAGTCCTTGGTGATCATGTCGTCCTCGGCGCGCTGCGCGTACTCGGACCACGAGCCGTCGTACACGCGTGCTTCGCCGAGACCGGCGTGGCGCAGAGCCGTCTGAACGACGCAGGCGGTCACGCCCGAGCCACAGGTCGTGATGACCGGCTTGGAGCCGTCCACGCCCCGCGCGGCGAATATCTCGCGCAGCTTGTTGGGCGGGAGGAACTCTTTTGTGTCTGGGTTCAGAACCGCCGTGGCAGGCAGTGACTTGGCTCCGGGCATGTGTCCGGCCTTCATGCCGGGCCGGATCTCGGGCACCTTGGCGTAGAATCTGTCGGCCGGTCTGGCGTCCAATACAATGTACTCGCTGTCGCCGCGCTTGAGCAATTGAGTGATCTCCTCAAAGCTGACCACCTTGTCCTCGCTGAAGCCGGGGCTCTTGTAGGTCGTCTCCTTGTACGGCTGGGGCTCGCCCGACTCAAGCGGGAAGCCGAGCTGCTTGTAGAGCGGGAACGTGTTGAGCAGGCGGGCATTGGTGTGGCCAAAGATGCCGAGCATCCAAAGCACTCGCGGGGCCGAGAAGTTGCCCTGGGTGTCGTACACGATGAGAGAGTCGTCCGGCTGGAGGCCCAGCTTGCCCATGGCGGACTCAAACTCGGCCTTGGATGGCAGCATGTGCGGATAGGGGCTCGAGCGGTCGCTGACGGCGTCAATGTCAAAGTAGCGAGCCCCGGGGAGCCGCTCCTTGGTCCGGTACTCCTCGCGGCCGTTCCGGCCGGCGTTCGGCAGGAACCAGGTGGCATCCAGCGGCACCACGGTCTGGCCGCCTTTGTTCTGCAGGATGGCCGCGGCCTCCTCGGCCGACACGAGCATCCGGCTCGCCTCTGTCGACATTCCTCTTGTCCTCAGCGCCAGTCGCAGTCCCACTCTCGCCGTCGCCAGCATCGCCGTGTATGTCTGCATGGTCGGAATCCGGGGCGGTCACAAAGACGAGGAGGACCGAGACATAACGGGTTGAGAGACAAGGGAGACGAGCGTGAATTAGTGTATTACTGTACTATTGTGCCTTGGACAAGGCATGCATTCACAGCACGGGGCCCGCTGCCTACTGGCCGCAGCCAGTCAGCACCCCCCGGCTGCTCTTCTTTTTCAGCTTCTCTAGCGACGGCATCGGCGACACCTCGCCAGACGCCTCGTCGACCTTCGGCAGCGTGCTCTTCTCGTCCAGCGCAGAGTACGCCGCCTCCTTCTGGTCTACGTCGGCCTGCGCCACCCGACTCTTGCGCTGCGCTACATGCTGCGACGACCCAGTCGTCTCCACACCACTCGAAGTCACCTCGCTCGGAATCGTCTCCAGAATGGTCGCCTGCCCTGCAGCGGCACGCTCTTCGCCGCTGGCTCCAGCCGCGGGCGCCTTCTCGTCGGCGGGCGTCGCCAGCTGCGACACAATGAAGTCGTAGAACCGGTCGCCGTACTCGACGGGCGGCAGCGCCGATATCGCACCGCGCGGGTGGCTCATGCTCTTCCAGAACGTCTCAACCCGCTTGAAGCATGTGTATGGCGTAAGACAGTCAATCACTCCCAGGTAGTAGATGTCGTCAATGGGCACATTGCGCTCGTCCGTCGCACGCAGGCCCCCGTCCTCGGCGTAAAAGAAGAACTGCTTTCGCTCCTCACCGTTGAAGAACATTTCCATGTTGGACACAGCGGTTGGCGCAGTAGCATTCACTGCCTTGCGCAGCTCTGCCGTCTTTTGCTTCGCAGTTTTAGGTACGCCAGTTGCGCCGCTCGCAATAGAGGATCCGCCCCGCGCGTCCATCGACGTTCTGAGCGCAACGTCTGCAGCAGCTGAGTCCTTCGGCTCGAATACGCTGAGCGTCTTGTCGCGAATGTGCTCATCGTTACCCTTGTTTAGGTCGTGGACGCCGATTAGCAACGAGTAGTCCATGATGTTGAGCCGTTTAAGCAAAGCCACGTCCCGCTTGAGCTGCTCCATCAAGCGCGTACGCTTCTCCTCGCCTAGACGAATGCGTTCGCCGCGATGTAGCCAGTTCAAGTCCTTCCAAACAATTGTCTTCTTGCCTCCATCCTTGGTAGCCAGGGCCTCGTCGAGCTCGCGACCCTGGGTCGACCCTTTGAGGTCGTATGTCCGGTGGATGTCGCGATGGGGAGGAAAGAGATTGTTCATCACAATGAAGTGGATCTTGCGACCAAACGGCAGTTTGACCCGGTGAAGCCCATAGAACTGTGATATCAGTGTGTTGGGATTGTCCCGCACATGGTTGTAGTAGTCCTTCAGTATCCGCCGCAGCATTCTGTGTTCTGAGTGGCGAATCGTCTTGATGATGAAGCGATAATCCCGCGAAAAGTAGAAAAACGATCCAGACTTTCCAGGCGAGCCCATCTCGCTCACAATGTACTTTGCCGTCAGCGACATTAGGTAGTCGGCGGGATCCAGTCTGAATAGTTCTCTTAGGTGTCGGAATACCCACGGGGCGTAATCCTTGAATTTGAAGTCGTACTTTGCGCTCGGGGTCAGTTCGTTGCCGCTGATGTCGAACGACATCTTATGCCGCGCTGTGAAATCAGCGTCCGTCAATGGACGGTCGACTTTTGCGTTGCATCGTGACACAGACACCCGGATGCCTGTGAGCATGTTGTAGGCCGTCACGTAGTTGACATGGCCCTCGGATACTTTCGTTCCCACGAGCACACGTTCGTCTTCTAGCCACTCGCGATACTTTCGCTTGCGTTCCCGCTTCTGACGGACGTCTTCGATGGCCCGCTGCAGTTCCACCGCCGAAGGGTCGGTCTCATCAAACTGTAGGTTTTGGATCGACTGTGCCGACGTGCTCACAGGAACTGACCGCCGCCGCAGAAACGCTGGCGTGATCCCTGCGGCACTGCTAGTGCTGGCAGTGTACGCGTGGCCGGTCGCGAGCGTGCTTCGTTTGCTCAGCGCCGCCGCTGCAGCCCCGCTCAGTGGTCTCCTGTTCAACGCACCATCGCCCATCCGCGCCGACCATGCCGACGTAACGCTGGACTGCGAAGCGTTGGACATGTGGCTCATCCGCGGGCTGTTGACGTACGCCACTGTCGTCGGTGCGCCTCCAGCAGCCGCCCCTTGCACAGTCTGACTTGTGAGCCGCCGGTAGCCTGGGCCTCCTCCGCCTTGCGCATAAGACTGGCTCGACCGCGCAGATCGGCCCGAGTCGACAGAAGCTCGCGGGGGCACAAACTGCGACCCTGCAAACCTAGGGCCCAGAATTGGCGAGCCTGCCGCTCGTGGCTGCAGGAACGACGTCTGCGCTGTAGCTTCTGCCTCCACCGGCGGTGCAGGTGTTGCCGGCGTCGGGGTCGCCGGGGTCACCACTGGTTGCCCCGACGTTGGCGTGGCTGTGGAGGATGCTGACGTGCTCAAAGAGAGCGGCGCTGCTGCAATTGTCGTTACATTCGTCGGCGAGATGCCAGTTTGGGGCCCAGAGTCTGCCACCGGCTGCTGGGTGTCTAGAGCAGGCGGCGATCTCGTGCGCCCGTCCCACGGCACCTTGAAGGCCTCGGGTGCACTCTGCTTGGGCGGTTCAGTGGTGGTGGTGGCGTTCACTATGAGCGCGGTCGAGGTGTCGTTCCTGTTCACAGAGTCTGTACTTGTGCCCACGGGCGCCATCATCTCAGAGTCAGTGCTCGGGCGCACGCCCCCGTTAGGGAGAGCCTCTGGTGCATTGTAGAAGGTCTCGGTGGGAGGCACGTCAATGGCCATTGGTGTGCCGATGGCAGTGCCGGCCGGAGAGCCGACTGGCGGGGTGGTGCCGGTCAGGGCGTCGTAGTACTTTGCGTCGACACTGGAGGCGCTCGCCGAGTAGAGCGCGTTGTGCGGCACGCCAGTAGCGCGGCGTGGCCGGCTGCGCGACCGCGACGATACCGAGGGCGGGGACGGTGTCCGCCGGCGTTCGCCAGGGGCCGGGCTCGGCAATGGGAAGTCCATCTCTTCCTCAGGCCTGTTGAGCGTGTCGACGCTCGTGGTGGTGGCGTCCGAGTATAGCGGGTAGGCCTTGGCCGGCACCGGGATGGGTTGCGTGGCCGGAGGCGGAGAGACGTCCATGGTGCTGACGGAGGTCAGGGATGTGCGGTGGCTTCGCTCGTTGTCGCTGCTGCTCTCGCGCTCGGGCAGGCCTGCAGTGGCTGCGCTGCCGTTGACGGAGTCGGGGTCTGGAGGGTACTCGCCGCGCAGTGTGTGGTGGCCTAACCTGTCGTGGTTGCTGTAGTGGCGCGAGGCAGACGCTTTAGCGGAGGTTGCCACTGCGGTGTCGCCGGGCGATGTTGCGGCCAGCATGGTCGGAGGGGGCCTGGAGACGGTCCGGAGGGTGTTTTCCGGCGATGAGAGAGGGTGCAAGGGGCGTCTAGGTGTCTATGTCTGTCACGGGTGGCGTGGCGACCATATATGCTAATTGCCAGCTAGGAAGAGGCAGAGGGACGCCAGCGGCCGGCCCGTGGGGTTGGGGGTGAGTTGGTGGAGGGGTGTTTCGCGGTGCGAAGCTGCTTGCTCGGGTCGCTGACGGCTCGCTTGTGTTTAGGCCCGCCTGGCCATTATCGTGGTCGCCTCGGTCTGCCGCGCCAGGGGCCGCTACCAAAATTGAAACGGCCGGGCGGGGTTAGGGTTCGGGGGTTAGGATACTGCCTATTAGGGCAGTGCGGCTTGGGGTTAGGGCCGGACTGCTGCTTTGAGGCGCGCAGATGCCCGTCTGGGATGCCGCAGCGAACATTCTTTCTGCGTTCCGTGCGTCGCGCAGCGTCGGCCGGAAGATGACCGCCCGCGGGTGTCTGGCCGCCGCCGGCCCGCCGCCGGTGCGAGCCGGTGTAGGCAGCAGCCTGGCGTTGCGCCTAGCCTAGGCGTTTCGCCTAGGCGCCGCGGCCAGGGCTAGGCATCTCGTCTAGGCACGCCACGGCCAGGGCTAGGGCATCTCGTCTCGGCACGCCACGGCCAGGGCTGGGGCAGCCCGTTTAGGCAACGGCACGGAACCTTCGGTGCGTCCGGGTGGGGCGGCCGGGCAGCCTGGACAGGCGTACGGCGCGGCTGGCGGCCAGGCCCCCCAGGCCCAGGCCTATGCCCAGATCCTGCAGCGCGTGGCCACGGAGAACGGCCT
>JANJPH010000052.1:0-46518 GCA_030407195.1 [Candida] tunisiensis
GAGATGCAGGACGTCGATGAGGTCGGTGCTGGTGAGATCTGCGCCACCTTTGGGGTTGACTGTTCTTCTGGCGACACATTCACAGATGGCGAGCTGCCGGCATGGCGCCTAGTGCCTCCACTCGTGTGCCTTTACCGAGCGTGTACTCGCTGTGGCGCTCGTAGGTTTGCATTGTGGCACTGCAGGGTGCACTTGTTGCGACACTCATTATGGACAATCCCTATTGGGCCTGCACGCAGGTGCCGGTCACACTGCGTTTGCACTCATTGTGCTGTAGGTTTCTCCCGTTATAGCACTCGAGTACCACTCGTGGTGAGCTCTAGTGGCATTGACCATGGCTCTAATCTCTGTGCCTCCTGCTAGCACTACTCAGGGGGAGCTCCGGCGGCCCTCCTTCTAGTCTGTAAGCACCACTCATGGTGGGCCCCTTGGCATTCATCGTACGTCTCACCCATTGGAGCACTTGTAAGCACTTACGCACGGTGAGCTCCGTGGCGCTCATCCTAGCTCCATCCACTGTCGCACTTGCAGCGCTCACTTACGTTCCACTCATGACGAGACTGTCGAAGTCGCGCACATCACAGGTGCATTCTCAATCAATACCGTGTGCACTTTCGAGGGTCTGCACCCGAGCCGGGCTGTCATAGCAACGCTCAAACTCACCGGCTCTCCATGATTACTATTGAAATCATTACTCAGGTCATGCTGTCATAGCAAATCGTATCACTGGCATCCATAGATTTGTACTAAGCCCAGCACTCAGGCTGTCATAGCTGGCCTGAATTCACTGACCCTCATTGTTCAGTATCAAACTCATCACTCAGGTCAGGCTGTCATACCAAAGCTGGAATCCACTGGCACTAAACTTATCACTCAGGTCAGGCTCTCGCCGTCACCTCGAATTGATGATTAGTATTAATGTTATATGGCACTCTAATAATTCACACTGATTAGTGAGACCGGCGCGGCCGTCCGAGGTCGTCTAGCAGCGACACCACAGCGCCACCGCCACATGGGCTGCCAACGACGCTCACGTTCTACTCGTAGCGAGACACAAGACGCCCTAAACAGCGTCCTCAAAATACTCGTACCCGGTGCACCGACTACGGCAGAGGCAGGTGGCAACCACGCGTGGGTAGTCACTGCCGTGCGCCGACCGCGTCACTTGCCTTTTAGCAGTCTAACCACTACTCATACCGGGTCACTCCATACCACACGAGACCCATCACAGCGCCCAGCGCAATGGCAAACACCTCCTTGAACTTGTACCACATGCATCCCACAAAGCACGTCGCCGTCACAACCACCCACCACGGGTCTCGTGCAAGGCTTGTGCCGGTGCGGAACTCGGGACCAATGAAGCCAATCTCCCACAGGCGGTAGACGGCCGTGTACACGAGCCCGACCGCGGCGGCATTCACGCCTCGCAGTACGCTTCGCACCACCCGACTGCTGCGAAGCTTCGTCCACACACCCATAGTGCCCGCGTGCAGCACCAGCCCGGGAGTGTAGATTCCGAGGAACCCTAGAACAGCGCCGAGCAGAGCATGGCCCGGATTGCCATTATTCGCGACCCCGCTGCGTACCGCCAGGCCGCCCAAGTAGACTGCAAAGTTGAAGTTGGGCCCCGGGAACGCCTGGATGATTGCGAGCCCGAGCAGGAAGTCTCGCGCGCTCACCCATCCCGGCGACACCACGTATGACCGAAGCAGCGGAATCACCACTGGGCCTCCGCCGAAGATGATTGTGCCAGCGAGATACATGTTGGCAAACAGCGAGAATGGCCGTGGCGGCGACGACAGCGTTCCGCGCAGCACCATAACGGCAATAAAGGTGGCAAAAAATCCCACCACAATTGCGACACCAGCTTTCCAGGTGATTGTGTTCATGCTGTGCGTGGCAGGCACTACCCGCTCCTCTGGAGGCGCCGGCTGCGAGTCTGCCGAGTCCATTTCGACCTCCTCATCGCGGGCCTGCGGAGGGCGGATCCGGTGCAGCAGCGGTCGCCAGACCCTAAAGTCGTAGACCGCCGTGACGATGCCGCCACACACGACGATGAGGGGAAAGTACCACAGAGCGTTGTAGAGCACGCCCGCTGCGGCCCCGAAGAACACCAAAAAGCGTGTCAGCGGGTCGGTGATGGCCTTCTTCGACAGCTGAACGGCAGCCAGCAGAATGACGCCGACAGTGCCCGAATTGAGGCCCGACAGTAGGGCATACACAGGCTTTGGCAGTGTCTCGCTCATCTGGGCGACGCCGAGGCCCAGGGCATACGCTCCAATGGCACCGGGCAGACTCCAGACCAGGAATGCCAGCAGCCCGGCTACCATGCCGCCGTGCAGGGCGTGGATGCCAAAGAGCATTTTCGTCGAGCCAGGCCCGGGCAGGGCTTGGCAAAGGCCAAACATTTCTTTGTACAACTGCTCGTCAATCCACCGAAGCTGCTCCACGAACTTGCGATGGAATATCTGGAAGTGGACGGGAGGGCCTCCGAACGCTGTGAACCCCAGGTACCAGCTCGACCGGACCACGTCCACGAGCCGCATGGCCCATTTCTGTCGCACGGCCGATGTCATAGACCCCACGACCTGGCCCTCGGGCAGAGGTGCCACCGTATGTCTGGCGTCTGCAATTGTGTCCGTGCCCATGATGTGTCGCCAGGCTAATTTATCTGACCAGCCCTTTTCGTCCCACAGACCTATTCGTCCAACACTTGACTCGGAATAATCGTCGCAAAGGCCCCTGATCCAGGCTACGTGAGCGTGCCTGCCCCTGATCCGAGCTAGTTGAGCTGCCAGCCCTTGATCCGACGTTGCGAGACCCTTGATAAAGACCTCCGGCGGTGTGTCACCGCTGCGTCATTCCATGCACGCCTAAACGCAAGGTTAAACGGCCGGCACGTGCCCCCGAGCCTCGTCGGGATTGGGTAGCCAGGAGTAGAGACCCCAGGGCCGATGCGATGGTCCTGCGGGGGGCCCAAGATGGGCGATGCCGGGACCTAAGACTGGCGATGCCGGTCTGAGAAGCCCGGCGAAATATGTTCTAGTCGAACCATGCCTTAATACACGGCACGCCATACCGGCAACAATACTTACAAACTATGCAATTAACTCCAAACATGCTAGACTATTACTTGGACTTTTGTTTGCCCTTTGCCGTCAAATTCGGCACTGACGCTCTGTGCGCGAGCGGAGGCCGCCACGAGCACAGCCGCTGCATCTGCTCGCTCAGCTGCTGCTGCGTGACCGGCTTCTCCATCATCGCGCTGAACCACTCGCTCGGCGTCGCACCCTTCACGTAGCTTGTCACGGCCACGATCGGTGTGGAAGTATTCGGGTTGTCTGTTTTGCGTATCACCTTGGCCACGTCCTCCCCGGACACCTTCGGTAGCTTGCACTCTATGAAAATCAGGTCGAAGGTGACCTCAGACGACACTCGTCTCAGCGCCTCTGTGCCGCTGCTCACCGACACCACTCTGCACCCCAGGTCTTCAATCATGCGCTCAATCGAGTAACGCCACACTGGATTGACATCGCACACCAAGATATCAAGCGGCCGGAACCGTGCCTCAGTGGGCTCCCCGCCAGACACCGCTCGGGATGCCTGACGCCGCCGCTGCACACGGAGCAGCGCGGACGACCTCATGTCCTCAGTGTCACTCGAGCTAGGGCTCATGTCAAACACTTGAGGCGGGTACGACTTCAGCCCCAGTCCACGTCTCATCGGCTCACCACCCAAATCGGGACTCGAGTCCATATTAGAGAGCCGTCGCACGTGCCGTCGCACGCTGCCTGCCCGTTGAAGACCACTACCTTCAGTGCTTGGTGCCGGCACCGACAGCAGCGGTGCTGCCGACGCGGTCGTGCCACTGCCCTGACTGCCTACAGAGCTCGCGCTGCCAACACTAGTACTGTGCGTCTTGCCTGGCGCCATCATCGGTAGTGATTGCCGAGGACTGAGGGAGAGTCCCTCATTTGTCGCCTTAGGCAACACCAATGAGCTTTCTAGACTTGCCGGAGTGGTCTGCACGCCGCTCGCAGCTGAGAAGCTCGCACGCGCCACCATAGGAAACGGCCGCCGCACTGGCGACGAAAAGACTTGTGACGACCCACTGCCCTGTGAGCTCACACTCCCATGCGCGCTGCCCTCCGTAGCGCTCGCCGGCACCAATGGTGGTCCCAAGGGCGCAAAATTGGGATGTGCTGACAGCGAGGGAGCCGTCAGTACCGGCGATATCGAGGCACTAGCCGTGCCGCCGCCCACATTAGGCCCTACCAGAGCGCTCAGACCTGATGTAGACACCTGGCGGCTTGGGGAGGTATGGCGATCACCAAAGGTGGTGCTGATGCTTAGGCCCCGTGAACGACCAGAAGGTGTGCAGCCCGCTGTGAAACTGCTGCTCATGCTGCCGGGACCTGATAATGCGCCACCAGCGCTGTAGGGAGGCTCCATTCCTCCGCTTAGGTTTCTCTGCTCCATGTGCTCGGTCTTGATGCGCGCCACCACATCGCGATTCGCACGCTCCAGCTCCGACACGTTTTTGTAGGAAAAGCAACCCCAGTCACTGCCAGTAGACGTGTCCGCCGCTCGCGGCACAGGTCTCGCCACGACGTGCTGAGGGATTGCTCGTGGAATCCTACCGGCCGCGGCGCCACCTCTTTGCGCGGGCGCTGCCCCAGGGCTGCCAACATCAGCAGTGACTATGCTATCGAGTGAGTTTCGGCGTTCTTCCGAGCTTGCGCCGGCTGCACTCCCGCTCTCGGTGAGCCCAGAAAGCTCCTCGTCCATGTCATCCAGGATGGGCAGTTCCGCACCACGCGAGTCGAAATAGTCGGTAGACTCGGGATCGTCCGCGCACGGCACAAACGACGCTTCTTCATCCCACAGGGTGTTCCAATTGACCCCCTCAAAGTACGGGTGCTCCTTTATCTCGCTCGCACTCGTCGCCCCCAACCTCTTGTTCTGATCAACTGCGAGAAGCCGTTCCATGAGATCAATGCAGGCCGGCGATGCGCGCTCCTCGCGATTGTCAGGCCACTGTATGTTGCGGGCCAAGATGTTGTTGAACACCTTCTCTGGCGACGACGCGTGGAAAGGGGGATAACCAAAGCAGAACTCAAAAAGAATGCACCCAATGCTCCACCAATCTGACATCTCATCCTGCCCTACTCCACGGATTGTTTCGGGCGCCAGATAGTCAGGCGTGCCGGCAAATTTGCGAGTTTTATCGTTGGGGTCGAATAGCGCCATCCCGGGTTTGACACCACCAGGCAGCACAGTACCGCTGCCGTACTGCGCGCTCAGACGCGGCAGGGTTGTGTTACTACCGCTTTCTGACTCGCCGCTACCGCTACCAGGAGTCGCTGTTGCAGTGGAACGGTCTGGGTCTCGGCTCGGCGCGAGCGTTGATAGCGCACGCTCTGTGGACTGGCCAGCTGTGTCACCCATCGCTTCCGTGGCTGAGCCAGTTCCGGTCGGACTTGCGCCAGCATCTGTTTGTGAGCCCTCGCTTGCCGCACGAGAGCGGGCACCGCTCTGAGCCAGCGCCGCTCGCAGAGAGGTTAGGCTTGCCACCCGGGGCACTTTGTCAATTCGCGAGTAGTTGAAATAATGGCCGGGAACAAACGAAATTGCACTATCTGTCCCAGACCCAGACCCCGACCCCGAGTTGCTCGTGTTGGTGCTCACTTGACTCAGGTGCGACGGTCGACCATGCGCCGAGCTCGTGGAATGACTCCGGTTGAGGCCGTCAAACGCTGGCGAGGCGGGCTGTGATAGAACCTGCGAGGCCAGCGATGCGGTTGATGCAGTCGCTGGTCCACTTTTGCTCAGCGTGTTGATGATGTCTGGGACTTTTTCGTCATGGGATGACTCTCGCGCTCGGTTATGCCGCCCGACAAGACCCATTCGACTTAAACCGAAGTCCGTCAGTTTCAGATGTCCTCTTTGATCTATGAGGAAATTGTCCGGCTTCAAGTCCCGATGAACGATTCCACGGCTGTGCAGGTCGTCCGTCACGAACACAGCCTGGGCAATGTACTTTTGCGTCCAGTCCGGAGGCAAGCCTGTCTGCCACACTTTGATTAAAGCCGCCAGGTCCCCACCATTGCAGTATTCCATGACTAAAAACAAGTAGTCCTTGTTTTGAAACGTGAAAAAAAGCTTGGCAACGTACGGTGACTCGGACTGCGCCATCAATATAGCCCGTTCCGCCTTGACGTTCATGACTTGATTCTTTGCGATCATGTCAGCCTTCCGCAACACTTTCATGGCGAAATACTCCCCCGTCTTCTTCTTGCGCGCCAGGTAAACACTTCCAAACGCTCCCTTCGATATAGGCTTGATGATCTCGTAATCCCGAATACTTGGCTGAGCAGCCTTTGCTCCAGCCGTGGAACTCAACAGAGGGCTAACGGGGTGCTTCGTGAAGTCGCTGGCGCTGCTCTGTCGGCGATGATGCCGTTGCCTCTCTTCGGAGTGGAGCTCGTACGGGAACAGCAATGGCGAGGATAGAGGCGTGCTGGGACTGTCTTTTCTCATTCCGCTGGAAGCGCCTCCGCTGCGCTGCTGCTGGATGCTTGCCGCCAACGGTGAGCCCAGCGGCGGCTGTCCATGAGCCGGCACCATACGCGGCGACGGGTAAACATTGGCAATACTCCGCCGAGGCTTCAATGCTGGCTGTTGCGGTGTCGCTGTTACCGAGCTCGCTTGCTGACGGATGGATGAAGTGCTGCTTCCACTGCCACTGCCACCAAAGCCGGCAGCGCTAGCAGACATGGGCGTACCTGTGGTGACGGGCGTCCGTGCGCCGCCGACATTACTGGACGTCACCGCTCGACCTCCGGAATTGAGGTCGAGATCGCCCATGGAGAGTTCCAGGTCGGTGTCAACGGACTCACGTAAGGCACTGGTGCTTCTTGGGCTCCGCAGACCATGTACGGGTTGATGCTGGGATAAGACTGAGCGTGGTGTCAGTGTAAATACGCGATTCCCGCTTGGTTGTTGCGTGGCAGGTGTCGTTGGCGTTACTGGGGCGGATCCCCTCTCGCCTGTCTGTCCACCAATCCATACGCCCAATCCTTTCGTTTCAGCACGTCGCCCGTGTGAACCGCCGGAATCAGTGCTGCCCGTTCGTTGCATCGCTGTTGATGCTACGCTCCCACGAGGACTCGAGCTTCCAAGCCACCGAGGGGGCCCTGCATGGCCAACGACAGGAGAGTTTGCGAGAGAGCTACCGACAGAGCTATTACCAAGCGATGCTGTGCCAGGCGACCCACCGCCGCTGCTCACCGAGCTCCCGCCAATACTGAACTTCCGACGTCTTCGAGTAATGAGATCAACTTTATCAGGTATGGGAACTGGCACCGAGCTTGATCCAGCGCCAGAAGCATTTCCAGGTGGCCGAGCCGTAGCTGGCTGGAGAGCAGCCGGGGCATTACCAACCGGCAGCGGCGGACCAGTGACAGCCGGTGACGCAGGAGAGAGCATCGGTGAAGGAGTGTTGCTCTTTACTGCCGCCAAGGCAGCCCTTGAGCCCTCCGAACTGGCAGTCACGGCTGTCGCGGTACCGCACCGTGGAGTCGCAGAACCATGGGAGCTGGTGTTGGGCGAGCTCTCGGATGCCATTTCCCTCCTGCCTACTGCGTTTGGCATCGTGTCCCCTACCAAGTACGAGCCAGAGAAGATGTGCGACTCACTAGCGGACACGTCAACATCAGTCAACTCACCCTCAGACTCTTCGCCATCGGAGAAGACGTTCTCCTGTTGGCCATGAGCGATTTTGAAGACGGTCTGCTCGATGACATCTTGGACCATCTTTTCAATCTCCTGTCGAATCTTCTCGGCATAGAACATGGAATCCCCGAGTCGCACCACTTCGTCAACCTTGGCCTTCGCCAGTTGCTCTGTGTCCTGCGCGAGAAGGGCCAAAGCCGGATCCTCGACGTGCGACGGCGTCCATCCCAGAACTTGGTGTATGCGGGTAGTACTGCGCGGTGAATGGACGCCGTCTGACGTGTCAAGGGCATCATGGTCTCTGATTTCTGGGGAATTAATTTCAATGGCAAGGTCGGCCAAGTCCAACAGGAGCTCCACAAGGCGCACAGGCGACCGTTTGGGACTCTGCCGATGCAACACTACTGCCTTGCGCCCCGCTGCTCCACTGGGCCGCTCCAGGGGTCTGTCTGTCCGCCTGTCGACCCGTTCTGACTCCTCGTCTGCATCGAACCGCGACGCGAGTGGTGACCTTAGGGCGCCGCCAGTCGCGGCGCCCGCGCTCGTAGCCTCTGTTGGCGGGTCCACCGGAACGGTGAGAGAAAATCCGCGATACTCTATGCGTGGGGTCACAATGTCCGAATCAGAGGACACTGATGTTGACGGGGACGGAATATGGTCTGGACTACTGCCATAGGAGTGCACGGATGTAGGGGTGCCGCTCAACGGGCTCAAAGGCAAGCAGTGGGTTCCCGCTGATGGAGGATGATCGCGATCCGGGTCCGCTGAAGGTACGGCAACCGGTACGCCGGTTGGGGTATGCTGGCTCTTCCACCGCAGTAGCTCCTGTTGCTGCCGCTGCTTGAGAGCGTTGAGAATCGAGACGAGCACGTTCCGGTGCTCCTGTAGTGCCTCCTGCGCTTCTTGCACCGCGCCCTCTCGCTTATGTTCCATGGAGCAGAGCTCCGAGTGACGCTCAAACCACCAAGTCGGTACGCTGCGCTCGCAGATGCGGCAAACATCTCGTGCAAAGTTGGGGCACTGGTCAATGCTCGTTATGTTATGCTGGGTCACCTCCTGGAGGTACGACACGATCATCTCGACGCCAAAACCTAGTGACTCCACGAGCTCTATTGGCAGGTCGATAGTCAACGGCTGCTGTGTTTCGATATGTGGCTTCACGACCCACATGGTATATGAGGGCTCGCCAGAGATCTTGTCGTAAATGACAATGCCCTGTCCAACCATCTCGATGACCTCTGGCTCTGGCTGCGTCTCCTCAGGAGGACCCTCGATGGAATCGGACTCGGGCGTAGCAGACGTCACAGTGAGCTGGTGGTCCTGAGACTCGCCGTCCGACGCGTGCGGGCTGAGGAGCCCTGGATCCACCGTAGAGACGTCGTAGGGCGGCGAGGAGCTCGGAATGGACGCCTCGTCGTCTGTGTACTGGAGCGGCCGGTCGCTGCTGCTGGAGTCGACAGCAGCCGAGAGGGCGTTGTCGTAGGCGACCTCGCGAGGGACTCGCCGCAAGGGGCCCGTTTCGGTCAGGAACGTGACACGGTACGAGGCGTCCTCGGTCTTCATGATCTCGGTTGCTTTGAGGAAGACGTTCTTGTCCTCGTCGTCGCCGTAGACGATCTTGCTGATGGGCCGACGGGTGATGCGTCGCACGGGGGTGCCGACAATGTCTTCCCAGCATTTTGAGATGTATCTGACTTTGCCTTCCAGAGAGAGCTCGATGATGACGTTCTCGTTGCGCGAGGTCGCCTCCTCGAGATCGTCGTTCTCTGCCCTGAGTTCCGGGTTCGTGCTGGCCTTGGCCCGGTCCGGCGGCGAGGCTGCCCGGATGGGCGACGACGCAAACTTCGGTTGGGCCATGTTACAGCTCCGTTGGCATGGCTGTGTCAATGTCTGTGTGTCTGGTGCCATGGACCTTAGGTCCCGAGGGGTGTCTCGGCGCTGGCGACGCGACGGGCGGCCCGTCACGGCGCCGCTGGCACGCCACGCCGTGCCGAAACAGACCCTTTTCGCCTGTCTCTACCCACCTCTGTTGTCGTCCCTGGATGGTGGACGTTGGCTGCAGCAAAGGGTTTGTGCGGAGTTAACCAGACAGGCTTAGCTGCACGTGCAGGGGGCAGAACGGACAGTGAGATTTTTGTCTCAGGACGAGACGAGCGATTGCTCGCCCGACTCTTAAATCTCGCGAGACCGGACGGTCCCATGACACCCGTCGCTGGCGCTGGGCCCCACACAGACCACCCACGCGGTGGCCCCAGCCAAGTGACGTGCCACGGGCCGTATCCAGCATGTAGAAAAAACTCAAGACCCCTCTCTTTCGCCCTGTGCCCCGTGCCATAAAATCAATTCTATGTCTTACAGCTTGCCAAGGAAACCCTTCTCCTTGAGCCAGCGCTGGACCTCATCGCGGTCGCGCTCCACCCAGTTAATCTTGGACTTGATGGCGTCCTTCGACTGCCGCAGCCCCTGCTCGTAGCCCGTCGTCTTCTTGGACGCAAAGAACGCCTCCACGTCCGCGAGCCCATCTTTGGTCGTAAACGCTGACGTCGCCAGCGTAACAACCGTCGAAAGCATGCTCAGACCCGCCGGCAGCAGCTTCTCAAGCTCCGTAAAGTGTTCCTTGACCCACTTCCACAGGAACTCTATTCCCTCGGGGGTCAGACGCATCACTCGCATCGGCTGGTACACGTCCTGCGGCCGGATGGTACCGTCGAGGATCAGGTTGAGCGTCTTGTCCATCAGCCCACGGTCCTGAGTGCGGCCAAGCGCGGTCAGAGCCATGTTCTTCTCGTCAATCGACGACGGCTTCTGGTAGATGTCAAACACCTGCTGCCACTCCTTCTCCCCGCCTGTCTTGACCACCACCCCGAACACAGAACCCTTGATGTTGCTGTTGATGGCCTTCTTATCCCCGTCCACGTAGCGTGCAAACATGTCCCGAGCAGCCTTCAACGCCGCCTCGTCGCCAGCCTGCACCGCAGACCCAAACAGCGTGGCCTTCAGCTGCTGGGTGAGGAAGTCGTCAGACTTGGAGAACTCCCATCCGACTTCCTTGAGCTTCGGCCCCACCAGCTGCCGAACGAACTCCCGCAGACCCTCAGTGACGGGCTTTGGCTCAAACACCCAAGCCGCCCGCAGCGCGGCAACCGACGCCAGAATGCGGTCCCACACCGTGGAGCTCTTCTCGTGCTGCCACGACTGCACCAGCGACAGCAGCGACGACGACGTCGCGTATCCCGACGTCGCGAGCGCAGATGCGTCGGCCACCAGACCCGTGCGGTCTTCGACGCTCAGCAGGCCCTTGGACCCGGCTTCACCGAGCTTGGTCACCCGCTCGGCGGGGTAGTTGGTGCGGTAGATGCCAAACTGGTCCGCGTTGAGCTTGTAAAAGTCGCTGTTGATGTCGTAGGTGCCCGAACGCTCGGTGAGGGTCAGGTCGTCATTGACGCTATCCTTGGTCTTCAGCGCAAGGAAAACAGGATACAGCGTCTCGTCCTCGCTAGGCTTGACGTCGCCCGTCGTGAGGAAACGGTGCTGGGTGACATCGATCTTCTCGACCTTGTCGCCCGACGTCTTTTCTTTGACCGTCAGAACAGGGTAGCCCACCTTCTTCGTCCAAGTCTCCATGACGCTCACGACGTCCTTGCCGGACGCCTCTGAGAGGGCCTTCCACAGATCCTCCGTGCGAGTGTTGCCATACTGATGGCGCTTCAAGTAGATGCGGACGCCCTCGATGAATTTGTCGTCGCCCAGCCACTTGGAGATCATCTTCAGGATGGACGAGCCCTTGGAGTACGAGATGGCGTCGAAGATCTCGTTCACCTCGTCGGCCCGCTTGACAGGCACCTCGACCGGGTGCGACGAGCGGAGACCGTCCAGGGCAAGGCACGACTGGAGTGTGTCGCCGACGTACGACTCCCACACCTTCCACTCGGGGAAGAACTTGTTGCACGAGTACCACGAGGTCCAGGTGGCAAAGCCCTCGTTGAGCCAGAGACCCTCCCACCAGTCCATGGTGACGAGGTTTCCGAACCACTGGTGCGCAAGCTCGTGCTGCACGACCTCGGCGATGCGCTCCTTCGTCGCAACGCCAGCGATCTCCTCGTCAAGAAGGAGATCGACCACGCGATACGTGATGAGACCCCAATTCTCCATGGCACCAGCGCTGAAGTCTGGGATTGCCACCATGTCCATCTTGGGAAGCGGGTAGGGGATGCCGAACGTTTCCTCGTAGAATTTGAGCGTCTTCGCTGCCAGCTTGGCAGAGAAGTGGCCGAGGTGCTCGTCCCCAGGCGGGGCGTAGACCTTGACGGGGACCCGGAAATCGTTGTTCTCGACATATTTGAGATCGCCGACGATGAATGCAACCAGGTAGGTCGACATGACGGGTGTGGTGTTGAAGTACACCTTCTTCTTACCGCTCTTGAGGGTCTCAGACTTCTTTTCGTCCATATTGGAGAGAAACGTGTGGTGGTCCTCACCAATGAGGGCAATGTCGAAGGTAGCCTTGAGCGCCGGCTCGTCAAAGCATGGGAACGCACGACGACAGTCGGTCGGCTCCATTTGGGTGGTGGCCATATACTTCTTCTCGTTCGTCTCCTTGTCGAGGTAGTACGAGCGGTAGAAGCCGGCCATCTTGTCGTTCAGCTGGCCGGTGAACACGATCGTGACCGAGGCCTTGGAGCCCTTGGGGGCCTCGTGGTCGAACTTGATGGTGGTGGTCTGAGAGTCATCGTCAAAGTGGTGGCCGGTCGACTTGTGCTCCTTGCCCTCGACGGAGAGGACGGCCGAGTGGATGTCGATCTCCAGCGTGTTGACGGCGACAGAGCTGGTGGCCTCTTTGACGTCGAGGTCGATGCGCACGGTTCCGTCGAAGGTGAACTTTTCAAAGTCGGGTTCGAGGGTGAGGTCGTAGTGCGTTGGCTTGACGTTCTGGGGGAGCAATTGGCGTCCGGCGACGGCTGTCGCTGCAGCACCTCCTCCGGCACACATCTTGTGGTGGTGGATACAGTAGAAACGGCTTGGCTGGGCCGGTGCGAAACGGGGGCTCGGCAGAGGGCGGCGCTGTATATAGGGCGACGCGGCTGCAATTGAGGCGATCCTGGGGGTCTGGGCTACGCTAGCAAAGTGTCGACGAGTGAACAGAGATCCCACTAAACTGAGCCGTTTGAGCGGGGTGGTCACTAGCATGGAGGTTCCGGGGGTGTGTGCGTGTGCGTCGTGGCTGAAATTCCACCCCGTGCATTGCGATTTGCAGACACGGCGCCCCGCGATGCGGCGGTCTGGGGTTTACGTTGCGTTCTAGCGTTTACGTCGCCCGAGCGGCTGTGCCTGGTGCAAGCAGCCGTATGGCGTGACGCCGTTGCTCGGACCCAGGCGCGTCAGGCCTTGGCAGGGGCCACCCCGGCACCCCCGGCCTGGCTCAGTTCACCCCGTAAATCTCTTCCCCTCGCCTTTAGGTCACCTCGCTACACGGATCGCGGCGCCGTGCACGGCGCCCACTAAGCACAAACAGGAGCCGTGTATTGCTAACGACGAATAAAATAGCGAGGCGGCTCTTCAACGAGGTCGTGGTAGTCGGATACCGTAAGGCAGTAGGCGCCGGCAACAAAGCGTTTGAAGAACGACGGGCGCGGCTGCGCGACGTGCACAAGGGCCAGCGGGCCCGGGGGTGAGGTCGGGTAGGGAGGCGGTTTCTCGTACGCTGGGGGCGCTACACCGGCCCCGGCGTCGCGTTTGGTCGACGACATCTGGTGCAACAACTACTCGGACAGCACGGACAGGGAGGTCTTTATATTCATCGAGCAAGGCAGCAACTTCGTCCTCCAAAATCCCTCCTCCGCCATGTCCACGTGGACATGCACTGCCCAGAATCTTTTGGGACCCTGTCAGCCGCGTCATGCCAAACGGCGCCAACGGCGACTACGGTCTTAAGCCGTGCGCTGGATCAGATGAAGCCCAGAGTTGGACGACACAACGTCCGACAGCTCGCCCGGCTGGAGCGCAAACGCAGCCGTCTCAAACTCCTTTTGCATCTCGCCACGGCCAAAGAAGCCGAGGTCGCCACCCTTGCGGGCCGAGCTGCAGTCGCTCTCCGACGTCGCCAGCTCCGCCAGAGTGACCTCGCCGCTCTTGATCCGCGCCTGGTGGCCCCGGATGATGTCCATGGCCTGCTCCCGGGTGCGTGTGATCTCGCTCTCCTTCCAGCTCGACGGCCGGCGCGAGTCGCGGTGCTTGACCAGCAGATGCGACGCCCGGATCTTTTCGCCGCCGTTGCCGGCGCCGGGCCCGGCCTCGGACGCGCCAGACGCCGCGGGCGCCGCCGCCGCCGCCGGCGGCGCGCTGTAGTGCTTGGCCATGTACTCCTTGAGCTTCTCCGAGTCGGTCCCGCGCGGCGGGTTCCACATGCTCTCGCCCGAGTCCGGGTTGAAGTAGTACGGGAGGTTGCGTGTCCGGGAGTGGCGGATCTCCCACCCGGGCACGAGTCCAGTGTCTGCTTCGCTCTGTGTCAGTCGTCTGGTGCGGTCCTGGCCCGTCGCCACCGCCACGCACCATCGCGGTCTGTGTCCCCTCACTATGGAGAAAAGTCCCACAAAGCGGCGAGCGGGTTCCTTGCAGCCGTCACTGTGCGGCTGCAGCGAGATCGAGCCGGCGTTACCCGGCGCGCCGCATCGCCGTCGCGGCGCTGTTACCCGGGCGCCCTAACTTATCGCCCTGCAGGACGTTGCCGCAATGTCGCTTGCTGGCGCTTACGTCCCTATCGTCCCGGCGCCGCACCGCGCTATCTTATCTCGCCGCACGGCTGTCCTATCCGCGCCGCACGTCCTACCTTATCGCGCCGCACGGCTATCGTCTTACCCGGCCGGCCACCGCCGCATGGCCCCTATCTTATCGCCTGCAAGCGCACGGCGCCGCACGCAGCGGCTCATCGACACTCGCCCATGCCACCGCCGTCCACCGACAATGTGAGGGTGCTCGTCCGGGTGCGGCCCTTGGGCCGGCGAGGTGCGTGCCAGACGCGCGTGCTACGCGGCGCCACGCGACTAACGCAGATCGACAGGCCCAGAAGGTTGTCGAGGCCGCCGACAACCAGATTGTGCTGCTGCCCCACGACACACGCTCGCCAGACGACACCACGAGGCATGCACGGGCCCCGAATGAGCGGAAGCGCTTCTTCCGCTACGACGGCATCCTGTGGAGCTGCGACGGCCCCGGTGGCGCCGACAGTCCTCCGTACGCCTCGCAGGAGCAGGTGTTCAGGGAGATCGGCGTGCCACTGCTCGACCACGCCCTGGAGGGCTTCAACACGTGCGTTTTTGCGTACGGCCAGACTGGTTCGGGCAAGAGCTACACGATGCTCGGCCCCCCTGACGACCCCGGCTTGATTCCACGGATATGCGAGGCACTGTTCACGCGGCTCGCCTCGACCGGCACGGAGCACGCTGTGGAGGTCTCGTATCTCGAGATCTACCAAGAGAAAGTCCGAGACCTGCTAAACCCGTTCAACAAGGGCACTCTACGGGTGCGAGAACACCCCACGCTAGGAACATACGTCGAGGATCTATCCAAGCTCGCGGTGCAAACGTATGCCGACGTGCGGGACCTCATCGAGGAGGGCAACCAGTCACGCACTATAGCTGCCACGCAGATGAACGAAGCCAGCAGTCGCTCGCATTCTGTCTTCACTCTCAAACTGACGCAAAAATTGGACGGCTCGCGCAAGGTATCAACAATGTCGCTAGTCGACCTGGCCGGTAGCGAGCGGGCTGCGATGTCTGGTACGTCTGGCTTGCGGCTGAAAGAGGCTTCCGAAATCAACAAAAGCCTTTCGACCCTTGGGCGTGTCATCAACGCACTCGCCGGCGGCGAGTCCGCTGACTCTGGTAGCTCGAGCTCGCCTGGGCAGAGGACGCCGACTCCGCAAACGCCGACAAAGACTCCTGAGCCGTATCGGCCTGCGTTCCGCCCGGCATCGCGGTTCAGTCCACGTGCGACAGCCAAAAGCCCTCGGTCGCCACCGGCACGAAAGTCGCTAGAGACGCCTAAACGCCCGGCATCGGAGGTGCGGACCCAGGAACACAGCCGTCCAGCCCGTGTGCCATATCGAGACTCGGTGCTCACCTGGCTGTTGAAGGACTGCTTGGGCGGTAACAGTAAGACGACCATGGTGGCCACCATATCCCCGAGCGACAAGCACTATGAAGAGACACTTTCGACTCTGCGGTATGCCGATAGTGCCAAGCGCATCAAAAACACTGTTATGGTGAATGAGGATCCTACGACGAAGCTGATCCGGGAGCTAAAGACCGAGCTCGCCAACCTAAAGGCTAGGCTCGCTGATGCTGGTCCTGGTGACGGAACAGTTGAGTACACAGATGCTAGCGGCCGCACGTCACGTCTCACAAAGGAACAAATGCTTGAACAGCTCAGTCAGTCCGAAAAACTGCTGGCGGACGTCAATCAGACCTGGGAGGAGAAGCTTGCAAACACTGAGCGTATACAGCAAGAGCGAGAGGAAGCATTAGAGAAGCTGGGCATCAGCATCGACAAGCGGGGTGTTGGTATCTATACCAGCAAACACATACCGCATTTGGTGAACCTCAGCGAAGATCCTCTACTCGCAGAGTGTCTCGTCTATAATATTCGGCCAGGTGAGACAACAGTTGGAAGCAGCGACGACTGCGACATCCGTCTCCCTGGAGGTCGAGTCCGGCCCCGTCACTGCAGGTTCATCAACGCAGGTAGCCAGGTTTCTGTCGAGCCAATTTCTCCTGAGGCGTCTGTTCTAGTGAACGGCCAGCACATAAGTGAGGAGCACCAACTGAAGTCTGGCTACCGTATTATTCTTGGTGACTTTTACGTGTTCCGCTTCAACCACCCGGAAGAGGCATTGCGCGACCGCGAAATCGCTGACATCGCAAGTACTGGATCCACCCCGACGAACAGTGTACTAGATTGGGAGTATGCTCTTCGGGAGGCAATGGGGCGGAATGCTGAGTTACGGCTTGGAAGTCGCAGCATGACACCGATCACTACTCCTTCGGGCCGCAGCCCGTTGTCTCCAGGCCGGCGGCTATCCGCGTTGAGCCTCAGCAGCTCGCCAGCTTTCAAGTCGTCGTTCGCCAACAACGCGGAGAAGATAGGAGTGGGCAGCTCCATGAGGGGCCACAGTCACATCAATAGCCGTCGGGCAGTGACCGAGTGCGCGAAGCGATGGCGGGCAAGAAATTTTCTGTCCATCACTTCCATGGTTCTGGCAAATGGTGTTCTGGTCAAAGAAGCCCAGGTCGCGGCCGCTAAGGCTCAGCGTAACGTCTTTTTTCAATTCATGTTGCTGGATGGCACCTTAGCCGTTGCTGATGGCCAGGAAGAAGACGATCTGGGCGTGCTCTTATCAGGTGTTGATATATCGAGAATGGACGGAGTCAAGGAGGAGTCAGATTCCTCCCCAAGCCGGGCTATAGGACGCGTTGCACTGCGGGTGCGCGTCATGGATTTCGACAACTCAATGATCAGCATATGGACATTGGAGGAGCTGAAAAGTAGACTGGACGGCAGCAGGCTGGCTGCTAACAGACCAGTGTCCCGTCACCTGCGATTGAACGACCCGTTCGCGGGCGTACGCAGCAACGACCAAGCCTTGGTAGGGATTGGCGAAGTGGGCATCCTTCCGGCTCTTCAAGCACCAGAGAGAAGATGGCGGCACTCTGTTGACTGCGTGAGTCCGTACACTTACGCTGTGTGTGGAGTGGCAGACATCGAGATTCGGGTGGCTGAGGTCGACTCTTTCAATGACTCGCTTCACGTGGAAATCGCGTTGAAATTGCTTCGAGGTTTCGCTGAGAATGAAGTTGATCACAGCTCATTGGAGGCGGAGGTGTGGGCCGTGTGTCGACCGTATGAAAGGATCGTGAAAGGTGTGGCAGCTGGAGAAGGTTACACGGTGGATTGCAACGGGGATGATACCACACATCGTGACTGGAAGATACAGATCAGAGTGCTTGGTGCGGTGAAGCAGCCCTACCTTGAGAAGTTACGAAGCTGGGATGAACTACAGGAAATTGAACAGCAGGTCAAGTGTCCGAAGGGGGTATGGAAAGATGTTTCGTTGCGAATAAGAGTTTTGGAGCTAGCCGAGGACGGCGAGTACTTGGCTGTTGAATCGCAGAAGGACGAGACCTTCCTGCTGCGGCAGGGAATGCAGCGCAGGCTCCAGCTCTCGCTATACTGCCCGTATAACGTCTTTGGCGAGTCCGTGTCCTTCGCAGTGCGCGACGTCAGGCTCATTGATCCGCAGGGAGTCGTGTGTGGCAAAGATAATACACCTGTCCAGCAACTGAAAATCATGGGTACAGTCACGCAGGAAAGGAGTTCTTTCGGTTACTTCGCCACTCGAGCTCAATGCCAATGGGATAGCGCGCAGCACGACTCACGCGCCCTGAACAGGCCGACGAGAGAGGGATACAAAGTGCGGGTCAACCTATCAGCTCGGGTAGCTGTGGGCGGGGTAGAAGGACAGGCAGCAGCTTTCGATACTGACGTTGACTTATTTGTACGCCAGAGGAGCGCTGGGAACGCGACAATACTGGGTTTTGGACTACCATCTGCGGGGAGCAGCAGTGGCGGCAGCCTGGCTGCCCCGTTGGATAGGCAGAGCAGCTTCCATGACGGTGCACCAGTCAGCCCTGGCTTTGTGTCTCGCTTGCTCGGTAGCACGAGACGGTGCACCTCCATTTTGAGGAATTTTAGGCTGGCTGTGGTAGCCTTCCCGCCGCGGGACGCGGGCGACTTGGCGGTGCTCGACACGTCTAACGATCCCGTGCAAGAAGAGGAGCTGCTACCACCCAAATGGGAAGTTCGCACCCTCTCTCTCATAGACGAGTACAGGCAGTGCAAGAGAAGGATCCAGCAATTGGATGAGCTGGAGGTTAGCAAGGCGGTTCTGGCCAGATACGGTGATACTCCCAAACGTTCCCTGTCGCAGGCCGACCTCCATTACTACCTCGGACTGTGGCAGAAGCCGGAGTCTGTGACGTCGCGGTCTACGGAGTCGTCGGAGGAACACAGTGCTGCTGCTTTGAATGAAGTTGTGGTGCGGGAGGTGAGTCGGACCGACGTTAGCCTCGAGTGTAGCGCAGAAGTCGCCACCGAGGTGGCGGGTGTCTGGACGAAGAAACACCTGCAGTTGTGTGGAGACTGGCTTCATGTGCGCAGCCTCGCAGGAGAGGAGGTTGTTGCGTTGAACATCTGCTCATGCTCAGCCAGCGTTGAGCCTTCTTTGCCTGACAGACCTCATGTGTTCAGTTTGACCCTGAACGACCTCACGTTCTACTTCGCTTTGGGGTCAGCCAGCGAGCTTCACGATTTGAGAGACATGATCGACGAAGCGCAACGTGTAAACTAGTGTACAATACCATTTCCAGGCACAACGCGGCTTCCAGTGTGTTTCTTTGGGTGCTCGAGTGGCACGAGTGGCAACGGCCCGGGCGACATCCAGGTCATGAGCCCCACGACGCGTCGCGCCTTGAAGGACTGATGGCGACACGGACGCTGCTGTTGCCAGGAGGAGAGGCAGAATGGAGGATTGTAACCATCCGGCACCCGCGGACGCAGCGACCGACGAGATTCTGCGTGGATCAGAGGACACGGAAGCTGTTTGAGCTCACTGCAGTGACTGGCCAGAACACACACGACCCGAGTTCGCAGCAACACAAACGATCCATTTTGCTTGACTCCGGCTACATCTCAGAGAACGGCAGCCTCTATGTCGCCACCCCGTTTGATTCCTTGTTCCTCGTTCTGGATGCGCTGGTCGGCCTGCGTCCAAATTTCGTCTCGAGCGACGACATTGAAGACGCAGTGGATGCGACGTCAGGGACACCGGTGGCGGACTGGTGTGACGATCTGGGCGCTGTGCTGGCCAGGATCTGTGATTGTAAAAGCCTAGGCAGTGGTGATTCGTTTTACCGGCTGTCTGAGGCTAAGCTGTGGGCTGCACTTGACCAGAAGGTCGAGCGAGTGACAGAGTGCCTGCCGGCTGACATGCTGCGGCGGTATGTGGACCAGCCGCTTGCGTCCCCTGCTCTAGACGCTGAAGTGCCAGCTGATCTCGCATCGGCGGCAAGGCAGCGGATAGGCATGAACCTCGTGGCAACGTATCTACCCCTCCCGTTGTACGACGCGTGGCAAAAGACCAAGGACTACGCAAGCCTGGACGCCCACATTGCTGAGATGGCGGCAAAACGGGCTGAGGCACAGGCGCTACGAGACTCGCAGCTTGCCATGGCCAACAAGCGACAGAGTAAAGAGGACGTGTTTGACACTAGCACAAAGAAACAGAAGCCAGCGAAGCCGAGAAAGACCTTGAGCGCCAAAGGCAATGCAAAACTGACGGGTTTCTTCAAGAAGGCATAATATACACAGGACCAGGGGGATGAGGATGCTATCTTCTCAAGTAGTTGTCGTAATACCAGCGAAGCTCCGCTATGCTCTCCTCAATGTCACTTCTTGCCGTGTGGTTTACTTTCTTGCGTGGCAGCGAGTCGAGAAGTGCAGGATTGTGCCGCTTCGCCACCTCTTTGATAGTGGAGACATCGACTTGCCGGTAGTGGAGGTAGTCAACCACCTCTGGGAAGTCCTTGAGCAGGAATATCCGGTCCTGGTGCACGGAGTTACCTGCCAGCACCCCTGTGTTTTGTTCCTTGACATGTGTCCGCAGGTATGCCAACCAGTCTCGTTGCACTTCCTCGAGACTGTGGGGCGACGCAATGACACGGTCCGTCAAACCACTCTTGCGGTGCATCTCCGTCACGAAGTCGTTCATCTGGTCCATACGCTCTTTCGGGCAGTGGATCACCCGTTCAAAGCCCTTGGGTTCGATGAGATTCAGGTCTCCGTCCGTCAGAAGGCAGCACACCTCGATGATGCGATCGTTCTTGTAGTCGAGACCGGTCATCTCACAATCGACCCATACAAGGGGTGCCGGTGACGCCGACATTCTGTGAAGTCTCAGTATGCTTCGCGGTGTCGCCAGTCGACCAAGTGCTGTCAGACTCGGTCGCATTCCCGCTTCAGCACAACGCAGGGTCGCATCTCACCGCCTTTCACCAGCAGCCCAAAAATCTGTAAAAATTCATGAAAAATCTGTCAATTCACAAGAATACACTAGCGGCCCCACAGAGAGCTCAGCAGGCCGCTCTTTTTCTGCTGCTTGACCTCCGGCTCGATGTCTCCCCGTGCTGACGCCTCCTCGTCGTACTCAATGTAGTTGTACGCAACGTCGAAGAACACAGGCTTCAGAGAGATCGGCGCGACCCGTGGAGCAAAGTCGACGATGTTACGCAGAATGTGCTCGGGGTTCCCCGCCGGTACGTGAAATAGATCGTCCAAGACCACCCCTGCGTCGGCCTCGCCCTGGGCTTTGCGATCAGAAGCAATTTGCACCAGAGCGTGGATTCGACACAAGCGTCGCACGACTCTTTCGACTTCGTCATCAATGTCCCGCTGAAGCACTGTGCCACCCGGAAACTCGAGCTGGATGACCTTTTGCTCACCCTTCTCTCCGCGCAGCAGCTTGTACGCCCGTTGCAGGAGCGCCAGCTCGGGCTTCCGTTCGCCTACAAGCCCGTAGGCCAAACTGATAGCATTGGCGCGACATGCTCGGAAGTAGTCTCGCAAGACTGCCAAAGAGTCGTTCAAATCCTCGTCTGCGTAGACGCCAGGGAGGTCCTGGAGCTCGCCCACGGACTGCAGTATCGTGTCATAGAGACGCACTAGGTCTCTTTGAGTCTCAATTTGCGCCGTGATCGAGCGCTTTTTGATTTTTCTCAGGTTTGCCACCAACACCAGATCGCGGCGAATCCGTTGAAACAACATATTGTACAGCACGTATGTTCGCGTGATGTGGATGTCCTGGTCCTCCTCGCCCTCCTCCTTACGCTCAAGGTCGGCAGATATCAGATCAAGGCAGGTGTCCCAGGCAGCAAGAACCTCGTCGAACTGGTCAGCAGTCTTGTTGTCGAGACGCACTTGTGCTGCACGTGCTCGAGCGATTGCCTGCCCCAGATCCGGGTTGACAACCTTCGCCTTGTGCCGCCGCCACTCGATCTCACGAACGCGCCCTTCTTCGCTGACCCCGGCGTCGCTGGAGCCCTCCAGCACAGCAGGGTCGAGCTTGCGCAGCAGCGTCACCGTGCGAGAGTCGCGCTCGGCAGCAGTGCGGCGTGCAAGCGTGCCGAGGTCGACGGTTCGCGAACGCTCAGACCTGTAGACGCAAAAGCCGAGCGCCGGATCAATCTGAGACGTGATAAGGCCAGACACAAGGTCGCGTCCGTGTTCATCCAGTGCTCGCGAATGTGCCAGGTAAGACAGACCGAGCTTTGCCAGAGCGAACCGCGCTGTCGCCTCGGACCAATTGTGCTGCTCGAATGCCAGAGCGCCGGCCAACATGTCGCCGTAAACGAATGCCTGCAGCCGTTCGCTGTCGCCGATGCCGCCGTCAACCTCCATGCTGTCGGCTTCGAGGCAGTCTGCCAGCTGTTCTGCGTACTTTGAAGCCTTGGCCAGTCTCGACACGACGTGGGACCGCTTGGACCCCGACGGCTTTGACTCGAGCACTGCCTTGGTCTCCATGCCGGCAGCCCAGGCGATCTCTGCGGTCAGGAGCAGCAGCTCCGCGTGCCTGGGGTCACGGGCGACATCGTCGGCGCCGATTTTCCGTGTCCTGGAGGCGAACCTGCCGCCTTTGGGGACCCGTTGTGCGAGTTTCAGCGCCCGTCGCAGCCGGGCCGCGCGGCGACTCAGTCCAAGCCGGTAAGCCCGGTAGTCCGCGGCGCTCTGCAGCACGGCAGAGCTTCGTCCGTCCAGAATACGCCGAATTGGCTGCTCCATGGCGACGATTCCTGGTCGTGCGATGGACGAGGTGAAAAGTGACGTTGGGTTTGGATTGGAATCTCGCCTCCCCGAAATGGAATGGGCGAAGTTGCTGGGGCAGCCGCTGGAGGCACGAGACGTGCAAACCCGGCTCAGCGAGCTCAGGGAGCGGTCCAATGCTCTGCCAGAGACCAAAACCTACCGTGACGGCACTCGTTACGAGTGCTACTACGATCTGGGTGTCGCCCTGGGTGTCGTCGATGGCAAACTAGACAGTGTAGACTTCTACCGCACCGACAAGGCCTACAAAGCCGTCAGCCCGGAGCTTCTGCCCTCGTGGATAAGCCTGGAAACGACGGCTCGAGAGCTTGTAGAAGCCTACGGGGAGCCTCAAGAGAAAGGTGGCGGCCTGGCCAGCCACACTGACATATGGCTGCGTTTTGCCACCTTCGAAGTGGTCGTCTCATCGCGGAGCTGGGACTCCGCGGCCGATAAGACATGGTCTTCGCTCACACTATACAACTCATGATTGATATACACTGTCAATAAATAAAACCCTAATACGTTGCAAACCGCATCGGCCCCAGCTTGTCCCCATCGTCTAGTGTCGCCATAAATGTGTCCCAGTCCTCTGCCCCCACAAATGAAGACAGCGACTGATACTGGTCCTGAAGAAACGGCATCAGCGGATCCTCTCCCTGCATCCGCACATCGCGGTCGTCGCCATGGCTAGGTGTCGATCCTGGCTCGTCCGTCATGCCTCCAGCACTAGGCGTGTCCGTCTGACTCCCTGTCGTGCCCGTGGCGGTCCCGTGTCGGCGACGGTACGCGCCGACACTGACGTCAGCGTCGGCACTGTCAAGCGCATGTGTGTTTCGGAAGACCCCACTAAAAGAGGGAAAGACCCTAGACTTCGCTGACACACTGTTCGGACTGCTTGCAGAGCTTTGGCCGCTACTCGATGATTGCTGCCGAGAGAAGTACCCATGGCCACTGGAGGAAGATGTGCTGGTGCGTTGCGGTTCCGCAGGACGCCCGCTGTCAAACTTTGAGATCTCTGCCCGCCGCTTTGCACGTTCTCGCTCTCGTCGCGCAGCGCGCTCGACCGGTGTCAGTTCCATCAGCGCTGAGCAATGTTTGATCATCGCCTGCAGCACCAAAGCCTGCTTCGCCGCAATCACCGACTCCTTGCCCAGCGAGTTCATCACATCAACGGACGCATTGATCACTTCCTGCTGTTCTCGAATCGTTTCCAAGCTCATGCTGTCCAAGTCGTTCATCATGCACACCAAAACGAAGATCGCGGCGTGCACGAAGTACGGAACGATAATGCTGGACGTTATCCACCAGTGGCGAGAGCGGACCGCCGCAGCCTCCGGCGCATTATAGAACCACTGCTGCCGCTTCAACAACAGCAGCGAACTGCGCACTGCTTCTTCACGAGACCGGTAGTACCGTGCATGTCGCGAGCTTTGCGAGGAATATGTGTTGTGCAACACTACCAGCACTTTGAGTAGGTCTATCTCGTAGACGAATCGTTGCATCACGAGATCTGGTGAATCCTGCGGCGCCGACTGGTGCGCGGACACTCGCAAGTAATGCGGTGCACTAGCATATACCCGACGGACTTCAGCATCCAGCTCCCACAGTTCATCGTAAGACAGATCCCTGATATCGCCCTTTATGCTCATGGATCGCGAGAAAATCTTTGCAAACATTCGTGTCATCCGCGTCCTGCAGATCAAGTATGCAGTTGCCGCTCGCTCAGGGTTGTCTGCCGGCTCGTCTTCTGGTACAGAAGGCACCTCGACATCGTGTTCGTCAGGCCGAATACTCAAAGGCAGGCCCTGCACTATTGAATGAAAGACGTCAAAGCCTTGCAACAAAGCCCACAGTTTGCGTCGTTCCTGTGCTTCGTAAGGCGTCAGATCAAACCATTTCGGGTCCCTGTGCATACCCATACTCTGCGCCACCCGCACAATCAAACCCATGCTCGTCCAGCTCTTGTCGACCCACTCATAGCATGGCGAGCCCCGAGCTTGAAGCATCATCCACAAGATCATAGCACGAACGTGCACCAGGCTCGGCTTGATGATGAGCTTACCTGCGCTGCAGCAGATGTCGATGCCGTTCAGCCATCGTGTCCATGTTGCTGTCTGACGGCCTCGGAACGGCTCTGGTACGTCCTCAGGCACGTAGCTTTGCAGCGCCAGTGCCAGCATTGCCAAAAGCAAGCTCACCCATATCATGTCGGATTGCTCGGGGTCACGGCAAAATTCGGCGTAAGCAACGTCAAAGGATGGCCTGTGCACAACGTGATAAATCGGCTCGAAAAACTGGAAGTACCGTTCAATGAGAACATCACACACGTTTTTATCGGGCAAGAGAGTCAAGATGTCCACATAGCCGTACGATCCGGTCGTCGTGGGATTAGACCCTGTCTCTGGCGGCTTGATGCTGCTGAATGGTATGGCGACTGACGTCTTCAGGTCGCCGCCTGTTTGGACGCACAGACCACCGTCATCGCCTGGAAACGGCTGGCTTGTGCTCATATCCTCCATACACTCAGTCTTGGGGGCGCAATCGCCGGCCTCATCAGGCTCCTCGCCAGAGCAGGCCATGTACGGGATGTCAGATTTAGAAAACATCTCTTTCAGCCGCTGGAAAAACTCCTGCACTTCTGTGACTTCTGTGAACAGAGCGCCCCAGTGTGTGTCTCCGTGGTACACACTCTTGCCCTTGGAGTCCAGCTTCATCATGCCCAGACTCTTGTGAAGCATCTCCATCGTGCTGTCGTCGGCAGTGTCGCCGGCAGCCATGTGTTTATTCAAAAGGACGTCGCTCTTGCTCATGTCGTCCCTCGTGCGGGTGTTCGGACTCGCCTGCGTCACGTCTTTTTTGTCTTGCAACATGGCTAGAACGAGAGACTCCATCTTGTCTAGACGATGCTTCATGTCTGAGGTATTGAAGCGCTGGCCGCTCTCTGAGTGGTCGTCCATGGCTCCTGTGTCGTCGTCCGCAGGAATGCCGTGCATGCCACTCGAGGTGTCGCCACCGACGTAGGTGAAGGACGTGAGCGGCGACACCATGTTGGCCGGCGAGGGCTGTGATGCAATCCCGGGCGGCGAGGGGTTGCTGCCGAACATGGCGAAGTTTGGCCGGTTGTTGAGCACCGTGGCAGGACTCTGTGGTTCTGGGTACGGAGCAGAGACGGCCGGCTGGTGTGGTGCGGGCGGAAACGGCTGGTTCCGTGGACTTGCGCCAGCTGAGCTGTGGTCCGAGCCATTTCCGCTCTCGTGTGAGTTGGTGCGCTCCTGTTTGGGGCCCCAGCCTGGACCAGCGGACGGCACGCCGCTGTCGCCGGGGCCTTTGGTGATGTTGCCGTCGTGGTCGGTGTAGGTGCAGTAGTGCTCGCGATGCCGCTTCACGCAATTGGAGCACGGGTGCTGGCGGTCGCACTTGAGCTTGCGATAGCGGCAGAAGGCGCAGCTCAACGGCTTTCGCCGCCGTCGCCGGCGCCCGCCATTGTCGGCCACCGTTGTAGGGGGCGGGAGGACCGGCTTGAGGAGTCTGCTGGCTGTGCCCTGGTCAACCGTCGCCGCTGACATTGCTGGAGGGATGCGTGTCGGCCTCGGACGCTGGGGCAATGGGTCCTGCGCTGACAAACACGACGAACCCCGAGTCTCGACTTGGTGCCGTCGTTTTTGCCGGATTCCATCGCCATACGCGTGAGCCGCACGCACGGCTGCAGGTACATGCATGTCTTTAAGTCCGGCCCGGAGATAACGCGTCACGTGCGTCGCCACCGCCGCCGCCGCTAACACTCGTATCAACAGAGATAGAATTACAAATGACGCATCGTTATGTCGTAATCAGGCCTTGCCCTTGCCCTTGTCGCGGCGCGGCGTGTCGTCAGCGCCGTCCGCGCCGTCCCCGTACAGGTCCTCGTCGGGCTCGGCCCCGAGCGCTGCCACCGGCGCCGGCGCGCCCTTCGCCGGCGCCTGGCCGTTCGTCTTGCCCCCTTCAAAGTTCTGCCGCACTGTCAGGTAGTGTCGCAGCTCCTCGGCGCTCACAGACGGCACCAGCTCCCGCTGCGCCTTGTCAAAGTCCGCCATCGTGACCTGCACGGCGATGTCAGCCGGCGTCGCCACCTTCTCAAACCACCGCCGCGTCGTAATGGCCGTCTCGTGCTCGGCGTTGTAGCGGCGGATCTTGTCGTCCACCTCGCCCGCCGTGCGCGTCATGGCGTTCAGCATCGCGTCCGAGCACAGCGCGTAGAAGTCGGCGCCAGTGTACGTGAACGGACACTTCTCCGACACGTCGCGCAGCGACACATCAGGCCCTAGAGCAAATTTCCGCGTGAGCGCCTCCAGGATAGTCCGCTGCTTCTCGTGCGTATCCGACACCCCGAGGTACAGCATCTTGTCGAACCGGCCAGGCCGCAGCAGCGCCTCGTCCAGAAGGTCTGGCCGGTTCGTGGCCCCAACCACAAAAACGCCCTCGCCGCCGCCGCCCGACATGCCGTCGAGCTCTGCGAGAAGCTGTGACACAATGCGGTCCATCACGCCGCCCGAGTCGCCCTGGTTGCCACGCTTTGGCGCGACGGAGTCCAGCTCGTCAAAGAAGACGACACAAGGTCGCGCGTCACGCGCCTTTTGAAACACCTTCCGCACATTGGCCTCTGACTCGCCAATGTACATGTTGAGAAGCTCAGGACCCTTGACGGAGAAGAAGTTGAGCGAGAACGTCGTGGCAATGGCCTTGGCCAACAGTGTCTTGCCTGTTCCCGGCGGCCCGTAGAACAGAATGCCGCTTCGTTTCTTCATTCCGCCCGAGAACAGGTGCGGGAACTTGAGGGGCATCTCGATGGTGTCAAGAATCTCTTTCTTGACACCCTCGAGACCACCAACGTCTTCCCAGCCAACATTAGGAATCCGCGGTGCACCGATGCTGTCGCTGTACTTGCGCCGAGCGTCTGCAATGGCCGCTTCGAAGTCGGCCGGGCTGAGCTTCACGGCACCCCCGGACGCCACAATGAGGTCCTGCACCGCGGGACCGCCATCGCCCTGTACAGCGGCAAGGCGATCGAAGGCTTTCTGACGGGCCGTCTGGACAATGGCCACCAAGTCTGGTGGCGTCAGGCCAGCCGACTGAAGTGCCAGAGTGCCAAGTGACACATCTTGCCGAAGCGCGAACCTGTCGCCACTCTTGCCGCGCTGTCCGATGGCAGCTGGGTGGGTGAGATATTCAAACACTGCCTCACGCTCTGCCTCTGACGGCACCCCCACGTTCACCTCAAACTTGAATCGTGATCGCACGGACTCGGACAGTTTGTCCACATCTGCTGCAGTGGCCGCAATTATAAGTGGCCCCGCATCGTCTGGTGTCGTCGAGGGTTTGCCGACCGCGGAAGCGGTATCCACATTGGCTCCAGATGAGAACTCATCCAGGATTTCTGCCAGTTTGTGGACCACTCCAGAGTCTTTACCGTCTTGGTCAGACTTGCGTGCGATCGCATCGATGTGTTTCAGCACGACTACGCAAGGCCTGATAGTCGCAGCGCGCTCGAAGCGTGCTCGCAGCGTGCCGATGGTCTTAGCGTCAGTGTCCCCGAGCACAGAGTACCCGTCTATGACCATGACATGCGTGCCGAGCAATTCGCACACGCTTTGCAGGCACGTTAGCTTGCCCACACCACGCTTCGACGAACTCACAAGCACGGTCGTTTGAAGGGTATGTCCCAGGCGGGACACACTCGCCGATAGCAGGTGCTCTAGCCGCCTGGCGTAGGGGAAGAGAGCAGACTTCTCGTCATTGAGCTTGAAGTCGGGATGCGTTGGCAATCCAAGATATTGGCGCCAGGGGAGTGCACTGGTCACATGCCGTCCAGTGACGAGCCCCGACTGCACCATCCGGGTTTCCCGGGGTTCGATCAGGAACTCCCCATCTACAGCTGTGCCGTCTTGACCCTCCACGCTAGTTATGGTGAACCATGCCACTGCATCTGGCTGGCCAGACGGCACTACGCCGCCTTCCGCGTCGTCTGTTCCTGGTGCGAACAACGCTTGAGCTAGAATTGTGTCGATGGGTATGGCTATGACGTCGCCAGCGACAATGACCCGCTTTGAGCCCTCGAAGTGCGTCTTGAGACCAGACAGGAAAGGGCCCTGGAGCGTGCGGTCCGTTGTGACAGGTGAGGCAAGCCGGGAGATGGTCACCTCGCGAGCGGTGGGCAGACAGCGGGCGAAACCCGGCGTAACACCATCGTCGGATTTGCTCACGCGCTGGAGCGTCAGTTTCCGGGGATTGCCCATATTGTGCATAAGAATCGGAGGCAGATACACCTTGTCTCGCGCAGCTTGGTTCGGCTCTGGATAGCTGAATATCCGAAGGTGACGGCGCTGGCCCTTTTCTCCGGGGACAGTGACGACCACCAGATCGCCTGAGAAGCAGCCAAGACGGGCTAGCTGCCCCGTGCACACGAACACTCGAGCCTCCGGGTCGTCGCCATTCTCCGGACGGGGGGTGAGCACGTCAGAAGGGAAAGCCGTGTCCAGCGGCGCAGCGTCGACGTCAAACTGGGCTGCTGACTCCAGGTCTAGGCTGCCGTCATCGAAATTCAGGAACTGCGACACCTCGATGTCGGTGGCATCGTGTGCCGCGGCACGAGCGCTGCCGTTGAGCAGGGACCCATTTAGCTCCTCGCGGTGTTCCTCGCGTGCCACGGTGATCTTTGTGACGCCAGAGACGAGCAGGCCTTGGTCGACCGGCTCGCAGAGCTGCACGCGGCAGCCGATGTCGGGCCGGTACTCTCCCTGGCGGAGGATGTCAGAGCCGGCAAGCAGGCGCTGCTGGAGCTCTGATTCGGGAAGCTGCTTGAGCTGGTCGTAGAGGCCTGCAGGGCAGGTCACCACGGCCGACGTGATGTCGGCTAGCCTAACAGCCTGGACGTGTACCGTGGAGAAGGGAGGGGGCAGGGCGGAGGGAGGGCGGCCGCCGCTTGTCGCAGGGCATAGAGCGACGGTGGCGTGGTCGAGCTGCTGGTCCTGGACCGCATTGTAGACGACCGAGGCGGCACCGAGCGCCTGGAGCGCGACGAAGCGGCGGTCGGCCGAGGCGGCATCAAAGTACTCGTCAAAGATGTCGGTCGAGACGGCGACGGTGTCGGGCGGAAGGTCCGGGACATGAACGGCCCGTGCGGACACCGGCCGGGACGGCCGCTGCCGTCGTCGTGGACCCATGCTGCCGTTGACCTGGCTCACCGACGGCATTATGTTGTGTGCTGCGATTTTTCAACGTGTGGAGTGCATGCAGAGGTATATGTCTGGCACTCGAGCCGAGGCATGCAGGGGATATACCGGGGACGTGAGTGGTGGAGTGGCAAGACAGAGTACGGGTGCCGGTTGACTACAGTACAAGAGGCCTAAAAGTCCTTCATCTTCGCGCCGCGCGGGTCCCAGTTCGCAATGCGCAGCGTCATGTCCAGCGCCATGAACAGCGGGATGAAAAACGTCGGCAGATACACGGCGAACAGCTTCGACCGCACCTCCTCGGCCAGGGGCAGCTGGCGGACCTCGGCCAGGCACGCCAGGGTCGTGACGCTGGCATTGACGCCGTAGATCAGAAACGCCAGGTATATCTTGCGGTAGTCGCGCCACAGACAGTACGCGCCGACCACAAACAGCGGCAGCTGGAACCCCAGCTCCACCCACGCGAAGGCAACGAGCCAGGCCGGCTTGTTGACGAGCAGGAGGTCCTGGTTGCTCTGGATGTGGAAGCTGACGACGGCCTTCTGGAGGTCAAACTGCCGCTGCTCGGGGATGGCGATGGCGCTGTCGATCAGAATCGTCACCGGGATGTGGATGAGGAAGTAGACCACATAGAAGAGATCCCGCTTTCGCCGCAGCAGTGGCAGCCCCATGCTTTTCGTTGTTGGTTTGTCAGTGTGGTCGTCGCCAGTCAAGGGGGGGGACAGACGCGGTGGGTTAACTTTTGGCATCGCAGTGCCTGATCTGGCGGGTGGCAAAACACCAGCGCCCGATCTGGCGGGTGGCAAAACAGAGCGGAGAACAGTGTCTATGTACAATGCTGGCTAGAATGCTTTCTTGTCGAGGAGATCTCTCGCCTCGTTGATCTTAGAGCTGAGGTACGGGCTCCCGCCCCTGTCCGGGTGGTTCAGCATGATCACCTTCCTGTGCTGCTGCTTGAGCATCTCCTTGGTGACGGGCGCCGTCTTGTTCATGCCCAGTATGAGCTTGGCCTCGGCCGTCGTCATCCGTGCCTCGAACCCGCCCTGGTAGAACTTGGCGGCGTTCTTCGGCAGCGCGCTGTACCGGGCCCACGCCCGCAGCCCGCTCCGCGCCGCCAGTGCCGCCACCGTCACGCCGACGCCAATGATAATTGGCAGCACCTGTGTCAGACACGCCGCCAGCGCCGCGATCTGGCCGTTGCCACACTCACCATAGCGAGGAGTCGCGGCCAGCGCCAGAGGGCCAAAACTGCAGCAGCAGGTCATGAGCCCCGCCGGCCCGGTCCCGGCCCGTCCCGCGGGTGGCGGCCGGCCCTAACGCCGAGCAACACGCTGTCTTTATGGTACATTTTACTATGGACAGAAAGTCTACTGGGCTGTGTTAGCAACGGCGGTCCGTGGGGAGCGCTGAGTGTCAGGCAATGGTCATACTGGCAGGCCAATCCCGCCACGCCTTGACCCCGTTTCCAGGGACAAGTGGCGTCGTGCCAGCCTGAACCCACGCTCTGCAAAAACTCCGCCGGATACTCACCCTCAGGCTGCGCCATAATGTACTCAACGGCCTGGTTGATGGTCTGAATCTCGTCCGCAACCTTGTCGGGGATCTCGATTTCAAACTCCTCCTCGATGGCAACGACCACCTCGGTGGTGTCTAAGCTGTCGAGGCCGAGGTCGGTCGCGAAGTTGGCCGTCGGCGTAATGGTGGCCGGGTCCCGGGTCTTGTCGTAGGCCTGGATAACGGCCTTGATGCGCTTCTCGACGTCCGAGCGCTCGAGCTTGCTCTGCGAGTAGCTGCGGGCGAAATTGAGGGCCGGCACAGCGCGGGCGGCCACCACCGGGCGGGCAGCCGCCACCCTCAGTGCGGGTCTCGCGATCATACGGCTCACCTGTCTGTACATGGTTTGTGCTGCTGCTTGTTGTCTCCGAGGGCTCGCCAGGGAATTTTCGCGCCTCCATCATTGGGCGCTACGGGGGCGGGTAACGCTGCGGGCTCATGACCGGGGGTGGGGCTCACGACCTATGACCCGAGCACAGGTGGGGCTCACGACCGGGGCAGCCCCCGATAGCCGAGTGGCAACACCCCCCGTTGAACAAACGGCCAGAACCAAAGCATCAATTGACCTACATAGACTAAACCTGGCTCGGGGAGCGGCCCGAGTGCCCGCCGATCGACGAGTTGCGCACGGGCTTGCCGCTGCCAGACGACACAGAGTTGACAGACCGCTTGTACAGGCGGTACTTGCGCAGCGACGAGCTCTCCGAGCTCACAGAGCGCGTCTCGGCGTGCGCCGCCGTCTGCGCGTGCGAGTCGGAGATCATGGAGTGCGACGCGGCCACGGCCGACCCCAGGAGATCGTCGAGCGCAGCGCCACCGGTGGGCCGGCCCGGAGAGTCCTGGTGCGACGAGCCCTCCAAGCTGAGGCCACCTACAGAACCCGCCAGGTCAGGGTTCGACTGTGTCGACACGTTGGAGAAGCCGGCAGCCGACCCCGCGAGATTGGCCACGGGACCGGGTGTGCCAGCCAAGCTACCACTCGGCTGGCCCGCGGCGCCGCCCATAGGCGATCCGCCGAGATACTGAGAGCCCTGACCAGTGTAAGCAAGCGACTGGTTCCAGTCCATCTTGTCTTCGTAGCCGCCCGACGCGAGGACAGCTAGTTCAGGAGCGAAGTTCTTCTCAAACAGCTGGACCAAGCTCTCGTGCAGCGGACGCAGCGACACGGCAACAACGCTGCCATGGATGAGCAGACAGCGCCGCAGCACTGCTGCGTGCTCGATGAACGCCTGCTCGAGGGCCACGACCAGGTCAACTGAGTCCTCGTCCTGCCTCAGTGACGCGTCATCGAAGAAAGCACGGAACTGCTGGATGCCTCCATTCACCGGTGAGTCCACAGCGCCTGTCAGCGTCAGCGAGAGACGCGACACCGTTCCGTGATCCGCACGCTTGTTCTTGAACACACCCTCGATCTGCAGCAGCTCGTTGGTCTTGCCAACAAGTGCTTGGAGCGCATTCTCAAGGGGCGAGATCCTGACAACCGTCGAGTTCGAGATCTCAGAGCGCTTCACGATGGTCGGGAACGCCTCGTAAGTCTCAAAAGTACGCTTCTCCACCCACAGGTCAAGAGCAGACGTGGAGCCAGGCAAAGGGCGCGAGGTGGAGAAATACCGCAAGTTCAGTCTATCCTGGTACTCCTTGGCGCCAGGTGTCGCATTCGGCAAACGGTAGACAGGTGCACGGAGGTCAGACTCGGGTTGCACGATGGAGACGACGAGGAACTGACCGCCAGCGGCGTTGGCCTGTTCAGGCTGCGAGACGATAGTGGCGCCAGGATGAGTCTTGTGGAGTCGTTCGTGGATCGTGGCAAGCTTTTCCCAAGGAGAGCCCTCGAAGATAAAAGCCCTGTTGCGGAGCGACTTGGAAAAGCCGTTTCCAATGTACTCCACACGGAAGTACTGAGGACTGATGCGATCAACCGTGTCAATCGCCTGGTACAATTTGGCCAGCTGCTGCGTAACCTCGGCAAGCTTGCGGAAGTCGAAAACCGCCGTCTCGTACGCCTCGGCAAGCTCTTTGCACGACTTGATAGCCAGCTCAAACGCATTACCCTTGGTGAACGCGTCAATCATCTCGCGGTAAAGCACTTCCTTGCGCTCAAATTCAGTCTGTGCAGGGAACGGCGGGTTCTTGGACGGTTCGAGACGTCGGTCGTGGTGCCAATCGTAGACTGAGCTCAAAAGGCGCAGTGCCAGGCCAGTTTGGACATGATTGAGGTTACGACGATGCCAGTTGGCAACATCGCAAACATATCTCGAGAACAATTCGACACGATCGGTTCCTTTGAGGAAGTTCAGGACATTCAGAGTATGGAAGACCTTGTCGTCACTGAAAGTCTCGCCCTCAGGAGTGTTGCTGAGATCGAAAAGCAAGTCGACAAACTCTTCAATGGCATCAACCAGTTTCGTGATCTCCGGATAGGCCTCATCTTCTGGAGAGACGTGGATGGTAGCACGCAGAGTGGCGATGAAGGAGTTCTTCTCGTACTCTTCCGGCAGGAACATCTTCGTTTGGAAGATCTCATCGAGAGCACCGATGATGTCGCGCTCGAGCTCCTGAAGGTTCTCGTTGATGGTCCACTCACCAACAATCATCGAGTAGAGTACACTGACTGCCATCTGCTGCACGCCCGTATGACGAGCGAGACACAGCTCAAGGATGCCTTGAATCAGTGAGCACTCGCCAGAGTAGAATTGCACCTGGAATCCACCAACAACGTTTAGGCCGAAGCGACGTACGTCCTCGTCGCGGGCTTGCCATCCGATTAGGTCCCACGACTCCTTGAACAGATTGACTGCTCTGCCACGGATGTCACCAGTGATACGCCACACGGCCTTGCGCTTCTGCTCGGACAGATGCTCCACCGCGACGAGATGCGAGCATGCAACCTGGAGCACAGTCTGGAAGTACGAGTGCCACAGCCGCGTGTCGAATTCTTGATCCGTCTCATTTGGGTCAGGGACGAACTTGAGGCGCAGCAAACGAAGCAGATACTCCATGCATCCAAGGACGGTCTCGTGATGGATTGCCCACAGCGATACCCACATACGCGGAAAAGCGACGCAGTTCAGCATGTTAGAGCACGCATTGAGAATGTTGACGATAAGATCACGGATGAGAGGCAGCGACATATTGGCATCACTGAGCAGGTGACCGCTCGTGTTTGCCATGTTAACAAAGATGGTGAACACAATGCCTAGCTCGATCAAAGTCTCGTCAAAGTGAGCGTCCACAAGCATGGAGTCAACGGCCTTGTGCTCGAAAGGATACTGCACAGGGAAGAGCGGTGTCCAGGTACGACGCGGCTCACCGGTGCGGTTATCTTGAACGTATTGGAGGAGATCCGTGTAGGCTTTGGCAGCAATGGGCAGTAGCGGCGCGTACATCTTGCATACTTCCTTTTGCTCGTGGCGGACCGGCCATAGAGTCTTGAACTGCAACCCAAAGATGCCGGACAAGAGACGCAATTGTGTCTTGCGCGAAGCCGAAAACTCTCCCGTTTTGAGCCAGATAGGAAGCGTCCACTTGATAGTGTATGCCGTAATGTGGCGACGATACTTGTTCTCCACAAACAAAGGCGACAGGCACAGGTATTGGATGAGAATAAGACGCTGTGTCACGAGGCGCTCGTCATCCTGGCTAATAGCGTCGATGACTTCAATAACAAGCTGAATAATGGCATCATCCTGAATTAGTGGCAGTAGCGTTTGGAAAAAATGGTGGATGTGAGACACAATGAGATACTGAAGATCTGGGATCTCTTTCGTTCCTTCACCCGGACGTGACAGAGTGAACTTCACAGCGTCAATGAATCCACGGAAGCGTTGAGTCACCTGTGACACTACCTTCGCGTGGGCATCAGGGCCACGCTCAGCATCGATTTTAGCCGACGCAAAGATGAACTTCGCAAGATACTCAGAGCTTCTGAAGATCGAGCGGATCAGCTGACTCGTCTGCTTGTTGACGTCAGAGAGGTTGAACTGCTGAACAATGTTGGTCATGAGCGCGAGGAGCACCTCAGACAAGCCAGCAAAGTTGAAGCGGTTCACACAGAAGTCTTCCGCCAGGAACACGTTGTGTGGAGAGCGCGCAGTTGTGACCTCCAGAGTATGGATCAGAGCACTGAATGCAAGCGACAGAAGCTGGTCTGAAGCGCTTGACTTTGGCATCTGTGCTCCGCCATATCCAGACTGCGCCTGGCTTCCCAGCGACGAGGTATCAACGAATGCTGAGATCATCTCGAACTCAGAATCCATGATGCCATGGAAATTCTTCACAATGTCAGCCTCCGGGATGAGCGGGACCTTCGCCAAAACCTTGGCGAGCTCGTCCACACCGTGAACCTCGTAAACCTCCTTCCAGCGCAGAACTTTCTGGGCTGTCATGTCAGCGTTGAATCCGTTCCCGACGAACTCAGTGGTGACAACTTGTGTAGCAACCACAACACCGTCGCGAATGATGTCAATTGTCTTCTTCTCTTCGAGAATCCGGTTGCCATGCCACAGTGGTAGCGAACCTTGGCCGAGGAATTCACCGCCCACGTACAGGTTGTAGTAGACGATTTCGGACTTGGAGATGTTAGTCACGCGGATCATTTCACCGATCACTTCGCCGTTGTACGCCACCATAGCATCCCAGGTCGGGGTGGGGTCGGTGTTCGAGGATGTGGTGAAAACGGCGCGACCCGACGACGACGCTAGAGTCAACAAGCAAGGGTCAGACGGCAGAGTCGCAACAAGCTGAGAGGAGGATGCTGCTGGTGAATTGGCGTGCGGGGTAGCGCTGTCGGCGTGGGTCAGTGTGAGTCGGCCAAGCAGCATGTACACGTCGTCGCGCTTCTCAGAGAGGGAAGTTACGAACAGCGACTTGCAAATGGAAATGGCACGCGACTGATTGTGGGACTGGTAGACTTCGACCATGCGGGCCGTTGGGGCGCGGAATTGCTTCACAGTGACGACCACCTTCTCGGCACGCGGTGTCACGGCGATACCAGGGGTCATGCCCTTAATGATACGGTCAACGACTTCACCCCAACCGCGGTTTAAGTCAGACGGGTCGTTGGGTCCAAGGTACGAGGAGTAAAGGCGGATGGTGAACTCGTTCTCCATGTTCTCACGCTGGCGGAAGATACGTGAAATGTCGGCTACACCAGCAGCAACGCCACGACGGCCGAGCTTTTTGGCTGGCTTGTTTTCTCTGGATGACGGCACGTAGCCGGGAGGTCGCTTGTTCTCACCGCTCAGCAGCGGGATGGGGCTCACGCCAGACTTGGGTTTGAGAGGGATTTCCTCGTACACCTTGGCGACAAGGAAAATGTCCTCATTTGTGATGGCACCTGGCAGGTCACGGAAGAGCACTGCAGACAGATCGGTGAGATAGAGGTCAGGCCTGATGTCGACGCGGAAGGACTCGGTGATACGCTTCGTCTTTGTGCGCAGCAGGAAGAACACAGTCAGGCCTTGGCCGTAGTTCTGGCCCACGCAGCCGCGGAAGTCAACGATGACATGCTCGGGCATCTTGATGTCTTTGGCGGGCAGATCTGGATCCTGGAGGGGGTAAGAGCTGGACAGGGCCATTTTGAACTGCTCCTGGGCCAGGCGCACGGGGTCATCGCGACCAGAAATGGTGTCACCTGTCTTGGGGTCGCGGACGATGATACCGCGGTTGATGAACTTGGTGCCACGGATGATGAGCCAAATGGCTTTGCGACGGACCTCTCCAAGCTCGAACTTTGTCAATAGGCCGTGGAGGAGTTGCTTACGCAGCACCAGGAGGTCCTTGATGATGCCATGGAGGGTGTCTACAAGGCGGTAGTTGCGGGCGAGGAAGTGGGAGTACATGAAAGTGGAGTGCCACTCTTTGACGACAGCCACGATCTCGTCGACCAGCGGCTCGTGGGCCATGCTAGGGATCTCAGAGCCGACACGCAGAGCGGGGATCGCGGGAGGTGGGAGCGTGTGCCGGGGGGCATTGAGCGTGCTGTAGTCGGCTGAGGACGTGCCATTGAGGTGGCCGTTAGCATTTCCGTTGGTGCCGACCTCGTTGCGCATATCACGGCCGTGGCCGGTGGGGTCCTCGGCGGTGAAGGTGCGGTTGGACATGTCCTTCTCGATCTCAATGTACTCCTTGAGACGGACGTTACGGACCGGGAAGATGCCGAGCGTGATACGGGGCTCCAGAGGCTTGATGGTCTGCGAATTGATCTGTTTCATGCGGAACGGGTGGTTGGCGGCGAGCGCAGACAAGGACGACGGCTGCTCCACCACGTAGCCGCGGTACCACTCGCCGCTGGAGTGCTGCTCGAAGACGTAGACGTCGTCGCCCAGCACGAGGCGCACGTCGGCCGTCACACGGGGCTGTCCAGGCACGGGTGGGGCGCGGCCGGCGGGCTCGTAGGCGTTCACGACGTGGCCATGGCCGATCTTGGTGAGCGGGTTCCAGTCGCCGTCGGACGGCACCACCGACACGGGGATGTCGTCCACGGCGGCCTGAATTGCATCCATCGACACCATTCTGTGTTAGCGGGCGGTGATTACGTCCGGATGGGAGGCAGGATGGCACGACGACAGCCTGCACTCGGGGACAATGCTCACCTGACAGGAGGCGCTCGGAGCGGTAGAAAGACAGAAGCGGGAGCGGGCTTGTCAACTGGCGTGGGTGTCCTTAAATTCGGCTCCCCCTGTCGTCTTCCGATCTCTGGTCTCCGAGGATTAATTTTCCACATCCTGCGTTGCAGTGAAAAATATCGGACAAGGCGTGGACGCGATCCGGACGAGGAGGCTCTTTTCTCGAGCGAGTACTCGTCTCGCCGCACGGCTACGTTCTGCGCCCGCCCGTGGGACCGGGTCCACGGCCCTGGGACCTCGCCCCTGACGGCGTCCCGCCGTTGCTGGGTCTCAGCTCGTCCACCCTGCCCCTGCAACCCCTGCCGCCCGTCTGGCGATCCCCTGCGATCACTCAATCTCAGGTACGCACACCAATGCAAACGGCCGCGTACGCCTGCTGCTGCCACAGCGTCTATAGGGTACGCCTCATGCCGCGGTGTCCACAGGGTGCGCCTGGCTGCACAGTGTCTATTGCGTGTCTAGATACTCGACGAGGAACTCGAGGGCCAGGCGTGCAAACGCCACCATGTTGTCGCGTCTGTCGGCCGACCCCGTGCTGCGACACGCCGACACCTCGCCGTGCGGGCCCGAGATGCCGAGGAACACCGTCCCCGGCCGCTGGTCGGGGCCGTCGCCGCCCGTGGGGCCGGCCCAGCCCGTCTCGCTGAGACTCAGCGTGGACCCCAGCTCTATCTGGAGGTTCCTGGCCAGCCGTCGCGCCACGTCCTCGCTGGGACCCCTGCGTCAGCACACAATAGGTGTGGGTCATGCCGCGCAACTCACGTGTAGGACTTTGCGTCGGACTCGCTCCAGCCCATGAGCTTGAGCCGCGAGCGCAGGCTGTAGGTCAGCGTGCCGCCGTGGAACCATTCTGAGGCCCCTGGCACCGCGATGAGATAGGCCGAGATGAGGCCGCCACACGCCTGTGTCAGTTCTGAGCGGTGCTGCGCGCGTGCAGCGGGCCGCTCACCGCTTCGGCCACCGAGAGCGTCTGGCCGCGCTCCCGCAGCGCCGCCGCAATGCGCTCTACGAGCTCCTGGATCTCGCCCGGCGGGAACCCCATGGTCATGTCACGGTCGAATCAGCCGCCGCATCGCCCAAACGGGGTGTCGATTCTGATCTCAACGGTGATTCTGATGTAGACTGCCCAAAGCGGTCCGGGATTCGGATGTAAACGGGACGTAAGCGGACTGAGATTCCGATGTAGACGGTAGACCCAAGCGGCTGAGATTCTGATGTAGACTGGAGACCCAAGCAGCTGAGATTCCGATGTAGACGGTGGACGCAGCCAGCCGCACCAGCGCCAAGACCGGCGCCAGATTCCAATCCCAACTCGGACATCCGCACCACCCAAAGCGGCCAGCGATGCCGAAGCCAACCACACCAAACCGGCCACTGATTCCAAAACAACCACCTCCCAAAGCGGTCACTGATTCCAAAGCCAACCCACCCAAAGCGGCCGCTGATTCCAAAACAACCACCACCCAAAGCGGCCAGCGATGCCAAAGCCAACCACCACCACCGCCACACACACACACCATGGCGGTGCTCAGCTTCAAGGCAGGGCGGGTAGACTACGATGAGGAGACCAAGGAGTGCACCCCGCGGCCCGGCAAGGGCGTCGTGAGCGTCGTCAAGAACCCCGACGACCCGCTGCTCGTCACATTCGAGTGGGAGCCGCGCGGTGGCGACAAGAAGCCCGAGGACAAGGAGGAGCTCCTCCTGTTCCCCGGAGACGCGGTCTGGGAGCACGTCAGCGAGTGCGACACGGGCCGGGTCTTCTCCCTCATGTTCCAGTCGTCGGGCGACCGCCACTTCTTCTGGCTGCAGTCGCCACCCGTGGCAGACGACAACCTCGCAGAGCTGACACCCGCCGACCGCAAGATCGCAGAAACCATGACCGCCCTGCTCCGGGACGAGGAGGAGGAGGAGGAGGAGGAGGACGCCGAAGACGTCAGCATGGCCGAGGCACCAGAAACATCGCGCACGGAGCAGCAGTAAGTGTATAGTAATATAGAACATGGCCAGGCCCGCTTTGCTGACACAGACCTGATCTCACTACGCTGTTGCAGTCCATCACCGTGCCGCAGTCGCGAGCCACCGGCGCCGCGTCGCATGGCACGCCGCTGGCGTCTGTGCTACACGCCCTGCCTGTGTCGCGGCTCGTGGAGCACATCCGGGGGCTCAGCGACGCCGAGCTCGAGCCCATGCTGGGCCTCCTGCCGCCCGAGCTGCCACGCACCCGCGAGGAGCTGATCCACGTGGTGCAGTCGCCGCAGTTCTACCAGGGCGCAGAGACGCTGTCGGCCGTGCTCCAGCAGGGTGGCGGCCACCTCGTGGCGTCGTCTCTGGGCTACGCCTACGAGGGCGAGGGAGTCGAGGCGTTTCTCCGGGGCGCGCGCAGCAGCGCACGAGCACGCCGGCGAAAGCCAGACGACGACGTGGACATGGCACATTAGAGCGAAAAATGTACTGATATCGTGTCTATGTCGTGAGGGAGCTGCTAAATATCATGCACTTTTGTGGCGACCCAGGTCGACGCGTACATGTTGACGCGGTCGATGGAGCGGCCAGTCTCGCGGATGGCGGCCGGGTGGCACTTGAACCCGTTCTGTTCGTACACGGCCAGATACCACGGGTGCGTAGACGACGACCGCAGCATCACGCGCCCGCCGTTCTTGAGGGCGCGGTTGAGGGCCTGGATCTCGGACTTGGCCTCGTTGCCCTGCGGGCTGAACCAGTCCATGTGGTCCATGACAATGGCAATCGTCACAGACGACGGCCGGATCCGCGCCACCACGTCCTCGATGGTATCGGTGTGCAGGCGCACGCCGTCCAGCGCGCCCTTGCGCTTGGCCAGGTTGTCGTATCCGGCCCGCGTCAGGTAGTCTGGGCAGTTGTCGAGGGAGTAGTGGCCAGTCAGGCACAGGTAGTAAAAGTAGTTGTCCTTGGAGATGAGGCTCCGGTCGATGATGGGGTCGAGGGTATCCACGACATACTTGAGGATGCCGCCTTCAATCATCGAGGTCTGGTGCACAGGCACACCAAGAGCCTTCCACATAAAGACCGGGTTGCCGACCATGACACGGGCGACCACAGGGTTGAATAGCGCGGGTCTGATGCGCTGCTTCCAGATCCGACGCTGCTCGTCGAGGGTGGTGCACTTGAGCAGGGCGGCAACGTCCTTCTCGACGCCCGCGAGCTTGAACACCCACCGGGCCAGCCGGATCGCCCAGCGAGTCGAGCCGGTATTGTACAGGCCGCGGAAGCCGTTCTCAGCACGGCCGGCAGCGGGGCCGACGAAGGTGCGGCGGCCCTTTGCCACCCAGTACTGGAGCGCGTTGGACGACATGTGCGGGGCGAGCCTCGACACGAGGAGGTCCATAAACTCCGGGTGGCGGCCCTCGCCAAAGATGCGCCACACGTCCTCGAACGGGAGGGTGCGCAGGGCGGCGAGCTTGAGCTCCATGAGATGGTTCTGGGCAGGGTTGAGGTCGACACCGTGGATGCGCTTGGGAGGGTTCTCCATGGCGGCATAGCTGAGGATGTTGTCACCGGCGGAAGTGATGGCGAGCACCGTGTCGTCAGGACCGAAGCGGAGGATGTTGTTGTCCTCGCGGGGGTCCTCCCACGTAAAAGCGTAGATGTACTGGTCGGCAAACTGGTGGTACTTGGGGAGCTCCGGGTCGTAGAAGATGCGCCACACCTCGTGCTGATAGAAGAAGGACGGGAACGGGAAGTTGCGCTGCACGTTGATGAGGGCCGCCTCGTAGCCCTTGCTCTTGACGGCAATCTCGGCCTCGCGCTCCTTCTGGGCGGCCGCCGTGAGCGGGACCGCCGGCTCAGACAGCGCGAGGTTGTCGAGGGAGGTGGCGGGGGACGAGCCGTTGGCGGAGGGGGCGAGGTAAGGGGACTCGGTGGCAAGGGCGTTGATGCGGTGGGCCACGTCGGCCGAGCTGCGCTTGTCACAGCCGATCCAGATGTAGTAGGGGATGTTGCCGAGGGCGCGGTTGCGGAGGTTGAGGGACTTGAGGGTGCCAAAGCGGTACTCGAGGTAGTCGCGACGGGTCGAGTCGAGGTAGACACGGTCAAACTCAAACCACAGACGCCAGAAGGTGCGCGAGAACCAGTTGACGTGGCGCAGGAGCTGGCCGCCCACGGTGGTGCCACTGACGTGCGGGGTGCTCTGGACGTAGAAGTCGACCACGCCAAACACGCCGTCCTTGGACATCTGGCCCGCGAGCTTGTCGATGGCCGAGTAGAAGGTGGGGATCATGGACAGCGAGTAGGACATGGTGAAGAGGTCGACCGAGGGGCCGGCCTCGGGGGGCAGCACAAAGTCGTTGGCGTCGGCGCACACGACGTGGACGTTCTTCCAGCCGTGGCCCGCGAAGCGGGCGCGGGCGACGTCGCAGAGCGAGGGCGAGAGGTCGACGAGGTAGATGGCCTTGAACTCGGAGACGGGCTTGATGCTGTTCATCTGCTCGACGTTCCAGCCGGTGCCGCCACCCATGTCGACCCAGACGGGGCCGTCAGCGCGGCGGAGGTGGGCGGCGCAGAGGGCCAGACATTCCTCGCGGCCGCGCAGGAGCTTGCGGCGGGTGGTGTCGTAGACCTTGGCCTGGCCCTTGTAGAACGATTCGAGCGCGGTCTGCTGGTCGGTGCCGGCGGCGCGGATCGGCTTGAGGAAGCAGTTCCAGGCGAAGACGAGGAGGGACTTGGCGGTCGCGTTGGTGAGGGCGAGCGCGAGCGCGACGACCGCGGCCACGGGCACTAGCACCAGCGGGCCCATTGCAGCAGGATGAGTTTAGACGGGGCGGTGGCCGGGGGTCGCGGGGCTATATACGTGTCGTGCGCGCCGCCGGAGCGGCCCGGGGCCCCGCCCCGGGGCCTGGACACGCGGACGAGCGCATCGAGCCGCCGACAACGTGCCAGCGCGTATCACTTGTGTGTTGGGCTGTCCCCGGCGCTGCGACACCAACGTGTCCAGGTGCGGCGCCGGTGATTGGGCTGCCACCAGCGGCGCGGATCGCACGCACGTTTCAACGTCTTTGGGGGCCGATAAGCTCGTGTGGGGGCACGGGGGTTGTGGATGCGACGAGATTGGCTGGTGGTGGTGGGCGGCGGCGTCTGGCGGCGCGACGGGCGGCGTCTATGACGGCGGGACGGCGCCGGTCCGCGTCGATTGTAGCTGCCGGCTGGTGTCTCGGCTTCTGACTGGTGTCTTGTGCCCTCGGCCGCTGTTTGTACCGCTCGCCTCCATTGCCACCGTGAGCCAGCTGCTGCCACCATTGCCACCGCCGCGACCACCAGCGCCCACTGCCACCGCCACGACCACCGCAAGTACCACCAGCAGTCCGCTGCCACCGCCACCACACACTACTACCACGACTACCACCACCGCCTCTATTAACACTACCTAGCAACAGCACGTGTCGCGACGCTCGTCCTGTCTGATGTGGTACGAGCGCTCGAGCTTTGAAAACACTACCTCGGCCACGGCGTAGCCGGCGGCCACTGCGAATATGTAGAGCAGCACGTACGTCATGGCCACCAGCATGAGCATGTAGCCCGTCGTGGTGGTGACGAACTGGAGCACCAGCCGGATGGGGTCCTTGTACGCCGACACGCCCTCCCACACAAACACGTACGGCCCCGCGTACACGCCGTTGCCGAGCGGCCTGACCTGCACGTTCTCGGGCCCGGCCGCGCCGAGCTTCGAGTCGAGCGTGCCGCCCGGCGTGCCCGCCGGCGTCCCGCCCGGCGTGGCCCGCGTGGCGCTGGCCCACTTGCGCTCGAGCACCACCCGGAGGTAGAACATGCCGCGGAACAGGAACGCCACCACGAAGATGAGCACAAAAATGCCGAACGCCTGGCCGCCGTTGGCGGCCTTGAGCCTGCTGAACACGACGGGGTAGTCGTGCCAGCTGTTCGTGATGGCCATGTTCATGGTGTGTCCGCCGCCGTGGTCCATGCCCGCCATGCTCGTCGCCGTGTGCATGGCGTGGTCCATGCTGGCGGCCGCGGTGGCGTGGTCCATGCTGGCGTGGTCCACGGTGGCCGTGGCCATAGCGTGGTCCATGGCGGCCGTGGTCATGGCGTGGTCCATAGTGCCATGATCCATGGTACTATGATCCATGGTGCCGTGATCCATGGTGCCGTGGTCCATGGTACTGTGATCCATGGCCGCCACTGCCGTGGCCATGGCCGCGAGGGCCATGGCCGTGCCGGTTGCCGTGGTGCCCATTTGTGATGATACTGCCTAAACGGGAAAACGCGCGATCTCCGTGCCACTTGCCTAAAACGCGCTGGACACAATGACAAGGGAGCCGTCGCGGCGGCGCCCGCTATATACACACGGCCGCTAATTTGCTCGTGCGCGCCCATCGCGGGCCCCGACACCGCACATATTGTGCTCGTCGCGCTGCCGGTGCACCCTGGTGCACTCTCGGCAGCGCACATATTGTGCTCGGACGTATACGGCAGGTGCATCCGGGTGGCAGCGCGTGCCAGGCGTAGGCGAGGGAAGGGCGGTGCGGCGGCGCGGTGGCCCGGCGGCGCGGTGGCAGCCTGCCGACTGCCTTGGTATGCTGGAGGCCTGGTGGCAGGAGCAGCAGTCGTAGCCGTACTCCCTAGTCAGCCGATGGCAGCCTGTGGCCGCAGTCAACCCAGTCAGCCGATGGCAGCCCCAGTCAGTCGTAGCCAGCCCCAGTCAAGCCGTAGCCAGCCCCAGTTAGCCGAAATCAACCATAGTAGCCAGCCCAGTCAGCCGTGAGCCGACCTACAGCGCAGATCACCGCCAGTGCCGTCGGCCGCCAAGCCGCCATCTTGACAAAATCATGCTATTACACTGCGACAGCAGCACTATTGTACAAGGTTACGAACTAAAGCAAAATGGCGCACGCACCCGCCACGGCAGCGGCCAGCAGCGAGCCCGAGCACACCACGGCCTGCGCGCCCGAGCTCCGGCCGCTACCGCTGCCGCTACCGCTACCGCTGGTGCTGAACGGGTCCCACATCGAGCCGCTGCCCAGCCCGGACGCCGAGCCCGCAACATCGGTGGCGTCGCCAAGCACGCCGCGCGTCGCCGTGCCGCCCGCCGACACCACCGACGTCGACGAGTACGCCGACGCGCGCGACGCGCCCGGCACACCGTCGCTGCCAATCGCCTCGACGTTTGACGAGTCCGAGTCGAACTTGGCGTTGGCCAGCGAGATCTCGTTGTTGTCCAGATCGTACACAACGTACGCCGACCGCAGGAACGAGTCGCCCAGAATAATCGTCTCGCCGTCGCCCTGGCTCACCGGCAGCGCCGCCATCAGACAGGCTTCCGCGCCATCGTCAAACGTCGCAGTGGTGCCGTCGGTGAACGTAATGGGCTGCAGCAGCTGGTTGAGGGGCACGTCGATCTGGGCCCCAGAGAAGTCAAACCTGATGGAGGCGTCCGCGTCGCCCACGTTGCACCGCTGAACGTAGTAGCCGACGCTGTTGCTGTACACCGCGCCGATGCCATTGGCAAGGTTCGTGATCGCCTCGTCGGGCAGGTAGCACAGCGTCGTGCCCGAGTCGAGCAGCACCGCCACGTTCTCTTGGTACACCGTGGTGCTGTTGGACGGGGCCCGCAGCTCGATCGAGTTGAGCACAATGGTAAACTCGATGGGTCCGCTGCTGGTAGATCCACTCCGGGAGCGGGTGTTGATGACGGGGACAGTGAGCAGGTCGCCCGAGTACTTGTCGTGGTCCACGCCGCCAAACAGAATCTGGCCCGTGGACGCATCGAGGTCGTTGAGATAGAGCGAGTACGCGTTGGTGTCAATGATGCCGAGGTGCTTGAGCTGGGCCGGGAAGTTGAGGTACTCTGTGGGGTTGTACTGGTTGTCGATGGACGCCTCGAGGCCCGTGTAGCCGATGCCCATGACGGCCTGCTCGGACGTGGCCGCGGTGGCGACGCCCATGGACATGTCCTCGATGGTGATGTCCGAGCCCGGGAGCTCGACCGTGTCCATGCCCCAGTAGCCGGCGGCCTCGGTGCCGTCGCCGTATCTGATGTAGAACTCGGTGTTGTTTTGCTGCCACGTCGACGAGTCGTCCTGCGAGAAGGTGCCGCTGACGGTGCAGTCAATGGTGCTGCCCTGGGACGACGAGGACGAGGCCTTGAGCGTGGTGCCGAGGGTGCGCTCGGAGGGGTCGACCTTGACGCGGCGCTTGCCGTTCATGCGTGTCGAGACGGTGCCGGGCGCGCAGTACGAGTTGTTCGTGGAGATGACCCAGAGGTCGGACGAGCCCGTGTCGAGCAGCAGCGAGAACGGGCCCTGGGCCGGGGTGCCGATTGAGATGTTGACGGCGTAGTAGGTGTGGAGGTTTTCGACCTCGATGCTCGGGGTGTCGCGGCGGGCGAGGCGGGCGGCGCCGGCGAATGTGGCAGAGGTTGATGGAAGCCCAAGTGAAAATCGAGGAAAGAGCGCAAAGCGCCATGAGCCACGTGAACACAACAGTGTACTGCGGGG